>JABFPM010002806.1:0-15702 GCA_022817325.1 Idris sp. 1 HC-2018
AAAAAAAAAAAAAAAAAAAAAAAAAAAAAAAAAAAAAAAAAAAAAAAAAACATTAGTTGAGTTAACTTTGTTTTTACGTTGACATTTTCATTGAAATTTAAGAATCTTCAAGCCAACGTTGGATCAACCATTAAATTTGTGTAGGCAACGTTTCTTAGTTTTCTACAATAAACAACTCTGGAAAAAAATGTCTTATCTGATTAGACCTGGAAATAAACGTACTTTTATATTTTGCTAAATCTTATTAACTTGTTTTTTATTGACATTTTGATTTTTTCACATATATTGCTAAAACTCAACAATCTAAGGTGTAAAATGCAATTTTTAGAGATTTTTTTGCAAATCTTCGAATATTTTGCAAAATTTGCATAAAAACATAATTTTCGTACAAAAGTATAAATTAGGCAATAATAAGTCGTGATATCATTCAGTTACAATAAATTCAAAATTGAATTTAATAACAAAATGTCTTAATTTTTAAAAATATGTAACATACAAATTTGGCTACTGTAAAATACATCCAGCGAGCTAACATAGTAAGATTGAATAAAATCAAAGCTATTAAGATCCAACAAAATGTATAAAAATTATGTTTATTTTTAGGTCTGATCAGATCTAATATTTTTTTCAGGCATTTTTCACTCGAGGAATTAATAAAATTTGATCATATTTTTGTAAGAAAGACGTGAACTTATTTTTTGCACAGTTTTTCAAGTGTATCAATTGTGTATAATCTTACAAATTGATTCAATATTTACTTTGTTGGTTAACTTGAAAAACTATTTGAAATGCTATTCTACTAAAAGTACAATATTATATTTATTTAAAAATTCAATTCGGATTACTTCTGAGCCAAGGCGTACTCTGGAACCGAATTTCAATTAGAAGTTCTTTGGACTGAAGGTGTCGAAATATCAGTTACTAAAATAATATAATAATTACATTGAACTATAAAAATATAATTAAAAATAGTATACCGTAATATGTTAATCAAATCATAATTTTTTTAACAGAAGTGATACTGAAAGCGCAGGACGATACTCTAAAACCGAAGTAGATAATCCCCAAGAAAAGAAGAAGTCGAAAAATCAATTCTTTCACATTTTCAAATACAAAAAAGATAAGGTATCAGGAACTGATACTGATACTGTTAGAACTGTGGTCACAATTGACGAAGATAAGGTATTATTTTATATTTTTAGTCATAAAATACAGTCGAACCTCAGTTAGCTAAAGTCCCCCACCACCGTAAAATACGAAACGAGCCAATAGGAACAAAGAAATGGTTTAGCTAGGTGAGACTTTAGCTTAGTGAAGTTTAGCTCGCTCAGATTCGACTGTATTGTAAAAAAAAGCTATTGCTTTTATGTAAATCGATTAAGAATTAAATCACCTGTACATTTTATCGTTTATTTGTAAATTTGGCAAAAAAGACATTTGATAATTATCAGTAAAAGTAATATTTTCAATTAAATAATTGAAATATAAGTTTTAAAAAACATAATTTTAAAAGTTTAAAAGAATTCTGCTTCAAAAGTTGCTAACATTTACAAAATAAATCCTTTTCACTAAATTCATTTGGTCGTTTTATGATTTTGAAGAATTGGTCGTGTATATTATGTAATTTATATGTATGCCCACAACACATTTCCTGCTCTTATGCATAACTAGTACCCATGACAAATTTATACGTGAGTGGACTCATATGAATTTTATTAGTGGAAATGACTGACCTTTTACTATTAACTACTTTTAAAGCAGACTTTCATTGATATAGATTATTATTATTTTTTTCGTCTTTTATTTGATCGATAATTTTTTTTTATTTTTGCCTAAGTTCTTTCATCAGATGCAAAATATAGAAAACACATTATTTTTTTCACAATTTCTAAACATTAATTTACTTACATTTATTTTTAGTCAAAAGAGGAGACAAAGTCAGCACAAAATGTAGGTGAAAGTGGAATAGTTTACGCAGAACTGGATCTCACTCTTCAGCAGCCAAAAATGAATACAGCAAGACCCTTAAACGAAGATAAAACTGAGTATGCCGAAATTCTGTATACGAAATCAGAACCGAACAATCCTGAAAAATAACATTTAAACTTTTCTTGAAGAACAATGAATTTTTTAACTTAAATTTTAAGGTTGTGCTCAAATTAATAATTTAACAATAAAATAAAAAGAATAGCTAATGATGAATATAACTTGTTTATATTTTAATGCACTATGCAACAACATTTTTAGTTTTGCCTAATTTTATGTATACAGATAAACCGGGATAATTGGATTTTTTTTTTAATTTCAACAGTAAAATATCAAAGAAATAATTTTGTTTTCAATGTTTTTTTGTTTTAAAGTGTATTGTAGCATTTTCTTAATAAACTTATTATATATTCAAAAAGTAAACCCATACCAGTGGATTTATTATACAGGTCTTCTGTTAAAAAAATTTTTGGTTGCATATTTTAGTGCTATAAATTACTTGTTACAAAAAAAAAAAAAAAAAAAAACTTTTTGAGGGAGGTACATTTTATATGTAAAAATATTTTATAAATTAATTTATTTTATATAAAATTAACTTCAAATCAGTATACGCTGAAACAAGTAACTGGTAATTGTTATCTTAATCTATGTTGTAATTTATCACTTTTATTGCTGCACACGAGACGAAGAAAAACTACTTATTAAATAATAAGTAATAATTCAACACAGTACTATAGTTAGCATAATATACATGGAAATAAAGGGAATAATAACAGAAATACACGTCCATTTATTAAGTAAATATTTGATTAGTATAGATATTCTTTTTTCAAAACTTTGAGATTTTGATCAATACTGAAGTTATTATTATCTTGAACTTGATGTAAATAAAAGTATTTTTTAAACAAAAAGAAAAAAAATGGCAGATATATGAAAAATTTATCAGCAACTTGTTTCAGTTTAAGACATAAAAGAGTCTATTTCGTATATTTAATACTAGATATTAATACATTACATTGATGTACTTAATTTTTTTGTACCGTATATTATATATTATATGTATACAGAAAAACCTGCATGCTACCTATGCAGGTTGTACTGTGTATTGAGAGTTCATAGTATGTGTGTAATAAAGTAACTAGATATTTTTGATCTTATAATATTGGGCAATTTTCGGATCAAAAAAAGAAGAAAAATTATGATGAAAACTTTCTAAGATATGTGTAATTTTACCTTTAATTTTACATTTTTTTACTGACAAACATCGAGCCTGAATATGGACCGATTAACCGGTTAACAGATTACCGGTACTTCAATGACTGCCTTATATCATGAGGTCAAAAATGTACGGTCGCTCTAGTGAGTATGTAATTTAATTTGTCGAAATATAAATTTATTTAATGAATAAATAAATTATAAATATAATTTACACGGGAAAGATATGAACGCTAGGTTTACATGATAGCGCATTGTTATACTAACTTTAAAACAACAGTTGACCTCAAAATGTTATATCGATACTGATTTCATATAAAGTGAAACTCAATTAAAACGTTTTTATAAAGACCCGAGTAAAAAAACACTATTAAACTTTTTCAAATGAAAATTAAATTAGAGTAATCTTGAAAAACAAACTGATTTTTCTTACAATATTTAAATATCATAACATTAATCTCATTGAAATTTGATCTTTTTAAACGAAGCATTTTATATGAACTTTTGTTCACTGAATTCAAAATTTTGTTATAACAATTTAAAAGATAGGAAAAAGTAGGAACGTTTTAAGGGCCGATAAATATAAGTTATAAGCAGGTTTTACTGTATATAAAGTTACTTACTGATGTAGAAAATACTTATAAAATGTTACTATATTTCGGAACCGAATTTTTATAATCCAATGTTTCGGAATATATGAGTACAACAAGGACATAAAAAAAATATAAAATGTTTTAAAAATTAAGTCTATGTATAACACTACTATAGTGAAATCAACATTGTGCGATTCAATAATATTTTAGATAGTACACTTTTTTCCCGCGTTTATTTTATAAAACGTATGGTTAAAAGTTTAATTTTCTTTGCAAAAAATTGTATTGAAATAATTAATCTCTTATTTGTATACGTGATGCCATTTAGACGTAAACTTTATATACTGCCAGAGGATTGTTTAAAAATGACGTCTTGTTACTTGAGAGTGGAAATTAGCCATTTTATGTAACAGAGTATATTTTAATATTATGATTTTAAAGACAAAACATAGTGTAGTGTAGTGTGTTGTGTATGTGCAAAATATTGAGACGATCTAAAAAGATTAAAAAAACAACCTTTAACAATAATGCATATAATACACATTTTTTTGGTAACAAAAGTACTTGTTTGCCAATAAGAAAATAAAGCTTTTATATGATGAAGTAAATAATTTTTTTTATTTAGTAGAAAATAATTTTTTTTGTCTAATAGTTAACACTTATGGTCTACTGTTGACATCCTCAAATGAAGTTGAAAATAACAACTTTTTACAATATTTTATAATAGTATCAGTTTCGAATTATCACCAAACACGAAATTCAGTAAAAAAATATTGTCCAGAACTTAATTGTCATTTGTAATAAGGGATATCAACAGTATGACTTAAAAGGTTACAAGACAGATAGCTTTATTATAAAATTTTTGTAATAGAAGATTTTAAACTGAAAATTTAACTGAAATTCAAATTTGCTTTCCAATAAAAACTTAATGTGCAAAAATGTTATTTGTTTATTTAAACTTTGTACTCATAAGTGCACAAATGTGAAAAAATTAATTATTAACAATATATATATTAATCTCTTTAAATTATTCAGTTTTCTTATAAAAAAACGTAGATTTTAAAAAACAATTAATTAAAAACTTTTAAAAATTATTTAAATTGTAACACATGTATAAAAGTATTAAAAGAAAAATAAATTAATAGAAATGTTTGTACACACGTTTGTATAAATAATATAAATATTATTTAGGTTAATAAATAATATCAAACAATAAAAGATAATTCATTTCTCCCACTGCACTAACAACTTGTTTTTTTATGTTTTTTATATTGTATTAATTCAATCTAAGATATCAAAAATATTGATGAAAAATATAGTTTGAAGTCATATTTAACACAAAAGTTTGAAGGTTGTTGATCTCTTGGAAATCCTAAAGAGCACAATTTCTTATTGTAAACGTTTTTTTTTATTTTTTTTTATTTTTATTTTTTTACTATTTTTGTCAATCAGATGTTATTTTTCAATTAGCTTAAATCTTAAACGTTAAAAATTAAATTATAAAAAAATAAGTATAAATATGAATAAAAAATAAGTTTTTATAGAGGTTAAATAAATGGAATACATTTTTAGAACGATAATGAATGAACTTTTTTAAATCTAAATTATTATTAACTTTGACTTTAATTTATTATTATATTAACAATTTTTGAAATTTGACTCTATAAATAAAAAAAATAGTAAATTTAATAAAATAAAACATGCGCAATGTTCAAAGTACCAAAACTGTATTAAAAGTCAACAAATGTTAAAGAAATCTATTCAAAAATGAAGAAGTTAACATTAAAAATATTAAATCCAAGTTCTTCGGTACAAGTTGTTTTGAACTTAAACTTTTATTTATATGATGAATAAAATGTATATAATGAAAATTTGTAAAACTTTAATAAGATTTCTATTTGTATACACATATTTTGTTTCTTCAAAAATTACAGATATTATTGTTCTGAAGAATTGCTCCATCAGATTTTTCTTTTACTTCTTTAAAATGCTTTACATACAATTTTTTCTTCCAATTATCAGTAAAAGACTTAAATTCTTTGTCCGACAATGAAGTAAATGATTGTTTTGAATCAGTGTCTGGTTTTTTTGCAATTCTGCTGTTCGTCACCTGACCTTCCAAAAATTCAATCAATCTAGGAAATTCATATTTAATTCTGCCGGCATAGGATGTGGGTTGAAAATTATCTCTTGAACAGGATTCAATTTTAGAATTTTGTGTAGACATTTCTTTTAATCCCAAACTTAAATTGACCTCAAAGCAATTTAAAGAATCACTTTCCGAAAGAACAACTTGATGAAAATGAACATTATTATTTTTAATGGTACCAAGTGGTCGTTGACTGTGATTCAAGAATTTCAACAATCCTAAACAACTTATCCCATCATAATTCATAGATTTGTAAAAAGAAGTATTCATAGGAGTTAAACAAAATTGGAATTGTTGCTGAGAATTAATTGATTTAGTCAAACAATATAAAAAAGCATAAAAATTTTGACATCGAAGAATAAAAGTAGCACCTTTGTTTTTAGGAAAGACAGGTAAATCAAAACTGCAAGGATTTATGATATAAAACACTTTACTGCTCTTTAAGAGTCCTAAAGTTATTTCAGCACACTCTAAAATTGCCATTTGAACTTGCAGATTGTCCGTTAACCAATCACACAAAACATATCTAAGTGATCTTTTACCAATGTGGTCGTACAATTTTCCAAACACTGCAGATTCAAAATGAAAATCCCAAGCAAAATATGGTGGAATAGTCCAGCATGGTTGAAGGCCAAATCTATTATCCCATTTCTTCTTTTGGCTTTCAATGTAGTACTTATGACCTTGACCGATACAAAAATCTAGAAACTTAGAAGACCAGTAATCTTCTTTAATCAAATCTCTCGATGCCAAAATTGCGATGCAAATAGCGGCTTTGTTTTTGCCAGCCATTTCTCCAAAACTACAGCTAAACGTTCCTAAAGAACTCCATAGAGAATAAACACACTTTTCAATTTCAATAGTATAAAACTTCCATTTTTGTCTTTCAGCTTGAAGAATTTCACATTTTTGACTTGCAACTTCATTATACTTCCAATGATAATCTAGGTAAGTCCAAATTGGGTCTTCTGAAGCATCTTGAATTAAGACTGCGTTAACTGAATTTATGTGTAAATGATGAATGAAAAATCCAGTGGTTTTTGATGTCATTTTCAAACACATATGTTGTACCATTTTCTTTAAAGTAGAAAATACTCCTAAACAAGATGTTTTTTTCTCACATTTTGCAGAACCATAAGGATCCAAATAGAAGTAATTATCTTTGGATTTGGAGTACCAAAAAGCATAACAATAATTAGTAAACTGAATAATTCCACCGGAAGAGTTAGTTAAAAAATGTTTTATATGTTTGAGTATGATTGAAAAAATGTTTGTGCTATGGTCGAATTTTACTAATTGTGACGCTTCATCTCTTATATCAAAAATTCTGTTAAATACAGGAATTTTGTGTAATATCAAGTCAGAATAATGATTGGGATTAGATATTTTTTTAAAAATGAACTCTGCCAGTTCAATTATTTTGTCAATAATTCCTTCACATGAATTTGAAGTTATATCTCTTTTCAACAAAATTGCTAAAACTGCTACGAAATAGCATTTCTTCATTTTAGGTTCCTTGTTAATATTTTGATGTTTCAGTTTTTTAGTCCCGAAAATAAAAACAGGAAATTTGTTTGGAGTTGTCTTTTGGAAAAAAAGATAAGGGTTAAAATTGCGATCTTGTAAATCTGAAATCCAATCAATACTTTCTTTGTATGAAACATAAACAGGCTTAACTTTAAAATTTTCAGATTTAGTTGCAATCTCTTGGTTAATTTTATTCACTAATTCGTCTGTAGAATCACAAGTTATAATGCCTAAATTTGGTGTTTCTCTCATTTCCTCCCAAGCCAAGAATTTCGATTTAGTTTTCATAACTCCAAAGTGATGTGAATCTCCCAAAATTACAATAGCACCATTAAAATGTTCTTTTTCGAATATATGTTTCAGGCATAATTTTAAATTCCAGTTATCCGGCTTATAAAACTGAGAAGCAAATGCTAAACGAAAACAGTAGTTATCAATATTAAATTCAGAAACGGTGTTAACAAAATTTTCTGTATCAAAAAATTTGTTTGCAATTTCACAAATATCGCTGCTTTTGCTAACTTCATGAAGAGTTTTCAGTGTTTCTGTGTTCCATTTGACAGGATCATTTTTTTGGGACCAAGCCATAATACAGAGATCTAGAGGCACTTTGATTTTTTTATAAACATCAAAAGAATCTGCAGTTGCTTCTCTTATTTTTCGTTTTTGTAACAACTGGATGGATGACATTAGATTTTTCGTATCATTACAACCTGGAGCATCTAAAATTGCATCATTGGAACCTGGTAAACTGCTGTAATCTTGACTCGAGTCTGAAAATTCTTCTGAACTTGATTGTTCGTATTCTTCTAATTCATTTTCTTGACGAATCTTCTTTTTATTTTCCTGACAAATTTTCTTGTTTCTTTCTTGACCAATCTTTTTTTTATTTTCCTGACATAATTTCTTTTTGTTTTCTTGGCAAATCTTGCTTTCTTTTCGAAATATTTTTGACATGTGAAAAATCTCTATTTTATATATACAATAAGGTTTTAGATTTGCTTCACCTGTATTTGCAATCATCAGATCAATCATCGATTTTTTATTTTTATGCACTGTTAAAGCGCACTCTCCATTTGCTTTTACATTTCCATTTTCATCACAACCGTATGAATCAAAAAGATAGTAAGAACAATTTTTGCCGTACCAAAAAGCATAAGCAATATTTGGAAATACTATTACTCCAGATTTATTAGATTTCAAAAAGTTTGTAAGATTAATGTCCAATTTGTTGACTTCAGAAATATTTGTATTTAATTGCAAATTTTTTTCTATGATTATGTTGAACTTAGTATTCAAAACTTCCAAGTTGAAAATTCGACGATATTCTTTGTATTGTAATTTACCACATTGACGATAATATTTTTCGGCTTGCAAAATGCAAAAATCCAGTAGACAGTGAGAAAATCTTTTTTCCATTTTCACTAAAGATTTTAGAAGGATTATAATTATAGAAGAAAAAAAACAAGGTTTATAGTGATAAATATCAGAAGACAGACGCGCATTGAAACATATTGATCCCTTAATAATTTGAACTGATTCATTATTTGTTTCTTGATATTTATCACAAATATTGATCTTTTCTTTGATCAGGGAGTATAGAGTCTCTAATAGTTCATCATTTTTAATTAATTCTGAATCAAGTTCTCGTTTTGCAGGAGTTTCTAATGGTTGTGATGAAGTTTCTTCATTCTTCATTTTAATTTCATTTTGATTGCGAAATATCATTTTTAAAATGACGTCATATTTTTCATCGAGTGAATTACTTTTATGCTTCATAGAAGATCTGCAGCTCTTTTTTCGAACTGGTGTTCGTATAGAAGGTCCAAGAGGAACTATCAAAGACTTTACCTCTTCAATTGCAGTGTCTTTAAACATCTCTTCTGATTCCTGTTCGATTTCTTTGTTATCTTCAAAGTCGTCTTTCTTTATAAAAAATCCATGCATTGTACCCATAAGATTATTATTTAAGAGTAAATTTTCCGAATAAAAATAAATATTAGGAGGCAATTTGATTAGTTTCAGTTTATCTACTTCTTCTTTTTCAATAGTTTCATCACTTTTTTCTTTGGCAGGTATACTGGAATCAGTTGAAAATCTGGATAACAAAGACTGAACTGACTTTGACGCATGCTTTGCTTCTAATAAAGTACATAAGATCCTTTTTTCCGAAAAAAGATGTGGTTTAGAAAATTTAAATTTATCATATGAAGTATCTTCTAAAGATTTACCAACAACTTTGTCAACATTTTGATTACATGAAATTAAAAATAATTTAAAACGTTCAGGGAAATTTTCTTTTGGTTTTAAGGCTGTGAGAACTTGAAGATCTTGGTTCGATTTTTCTTGATCAAAAGAAATTGATTTTGGTTTCACATCTGTGAGAACTTGAAAATTTTGATCAGATGATTCTGATGGCTTACTTTGTTCAGTAATAGAAACGATTTGTATTACATGAAAAACACTATCAGTTTCATCTACAGTATTTTTTATAGTGTCCATTAGTTCTTTTAAATTGTGAGTTACAAATAAGGTTGCTGGTACACTGGTATTTTGATTAAAACCATAAGAATTAAAAAGCATGAACAAGTTTTGAGTCTTAAAAACAGCAAAAAATTTATCGGAATTTTCTAAAATCATTTCACTGTAACTTTCAAAATAACTATCTAAAGCAGTTTTAAATTCTTCCAAATTTACAGTAGAATTGACATCAAAATATGATTCTGTAGTTAAAGTTACTTTACTTGTAAGATAAGTTATTTTCCCTGGTAACGTTGAAGTATCAAGAGAAAGACCATCTTCAGAGCTGTCATCTTTTACTTGTTTTATTATTTCTTCAAAAGTCGAATGTCCAATATCAATAACATTATTAATATCACTTTTCGACCAATCCGTTACTGCTTTCAATCTTGAGGCAATTAATGATATTACAGAAACTACCACTCCTTGTAGTCCTCTGTATTTTTTAGCAAACTTTTCATCGTTACAGTTGTAGGTTCCGTATAAAATAAAGCTATCTTTATTAACAATTTCATAATCGTGTCCAAATCTAGTTTTTGCATCACCTTCTTGTTTGAGAAGAAAGACTTTTGCATCTTTCATCTCTTCAGAAAACTTTAAGGCCGTATCCTGAACACCTTCTGTAATGTGCGTAACTAGTAATATTTTCTTGATGATGTTTTTCTTTTCAGTTTCTTCTAAATCTTTTCCACTTTTTAAAGGTAAAGCTACTTCAATAGGCTCCAGTCTACGATGAGTATTTTTAGCTCTAAAAATAACATCATCTACAAAAAAATCGTCTAAATTACCTGTTTTTATGTATAAAACAGAAATTCCATGCAAAGCAAAGTTATCTTTTTCATTAATATCCAAATTTCTTATTAAAACGTTTGTAAGCTCCTTAATAGAGCTTGTCATAAAAACAACACTTTTTCCAATTTCATTAATTTTAGTTTCTTCAACATCCTCGAGATGTAATCTGTAACCTTGTTCATCACAGGCAAGTGGGTCAAAAAAATAATACTTATGGTTAAACATCCAAATAGCGTAGTACTGCTTTTTAATTTCAATGATTCCTGAAGAGTTATTTTCAAAAAAAGATCGAATATTGTCCTCCAAATGTGTGTTATGGTTTGATATGACATTTTCATGAACTTTTATTTTAGCTGAATAAACTCCTAATATAAAGTCTGATAATAAATCTTGTATATTAATTTCAAAACTATCATCAAATTTTTTGTTTTGTGATATAACGAAATCCATCAAATAGACGTTTGATAAATTGAAAACTAAGTCTAACAAACTTTTAGACCATCTATTTGGATCTACTAAATGAGAGTACACTAAACAAGCTACTGCTAAAATCAAAGAGCTTTTGTCTCTTAACGATTCTAAAATTGCAGAAGTTTTAAGATGAAAAGATGCTTTCAATATAGCTCTCAATTCACTCACAACTACAAAGCCATCGGGGGTGGATTCAAGTTTTATTTCTTCTGGATAATCTAATCCCTTCAAATAATCTTCTATATTTTTGATGAAAATACTTCTCAGTGAAAAAAATTCATTTTGACAATTGCATAATTTTAAAATAAAGTATACTACTTGTTTTAAATTTAGATTTTTGACAAATTTAGCAGATACCAATTCAGCTTGTTTTGTTTTGTGAGAAATTCTGCAACAATCATTTCTAGGCTGGCCATCAAATACAAAGTAATTTTTATCACGTCTCCAGAAAGCAATATTTAAAACTGAAGAAGTGAGAATGCACACATTTTGAGATTTAAAAAATAATTCTAAAGCTTCTATTAAAGACATTGATCTGGGATCTTTAGACTGAAAATTTCCTGCAAATTCCACTTCTCCAAGTGTGATATTAACGATTTTGTTTTTTTGAATTTTCAAACGAGTTTGAAGATCAGTTATAAAAAAGTCATCTCTATTGTGGATTTTTGAACTCTGATATGAATCTGTGTAATAAGTGTTGCCATCTTTTAAAACTTGATTTATAGTAGCTTCGTTCCAATTTTCTGGTGGAATTATGTAACTTGTTGCAATTGCTACTATTGATGTTGCAGGTCCCTAATAAAAAAGAAAGTAAATGATTGTTAAAATTGCATGTATTTCTTGAAATAATGAAAAAGATATTTAAATCGCAAAATTAGTTTCAACATAAAAATTAGAAATGAAGTTGAAAAGAAGCTGAATAACAAAACCAAAAAATAGAGACAAAGTATAAAAAAAATAAAGAAGAATTAAATTTTCGACTAAGGCAGATAACTAAGTTATTGCTTATATTTCACAAATTAGTCTTATGGCAAAGTAACTGACTTGAATGACAGCAAAATGTTATTTGAGATATTTTGAATAACCAAAATTCTAAAAACATATCTTTATAATTATATCAATTTAAAAACCAGTTATATATCTTATAAAAAACAGACCTTTAAATTAAAAAAAAAAAATTATAATTACTTGTCGTCCTCGAGATAAAATCGAAAAATTCGGGCTATATAAGTGCAATGTTCCAGATATTACATCAAATCTTAAATCATTTTTAAAATGAGGCTCAATCATTTTCAAGTCATAATTGTCTTTTGAAATATTATACATTCTTCTCAATCTATATATGTCTTTTTCTACGTCAACTTTGCCAATATTTATAATTTGTTTAGACTTTTTCAAATCACATTGTTTTATTAAGTGAAGATTTGAATTAACATTTTGTTCATTCATCCTGGATATCTTTCCTTATTTAACTTACAATTTATTTAAATCCAAAATTTAAACGTTTTTTAATCATCAAACAATTTTGACAGTTTTAACAAAACACTGTTGTTGTTTATAAAAACATCTTTTCATTCATTTAAGTTAAAGCTTTAATAGTGAGTAACTGATTTAACAGTTACATTTTTATGAAAAAAATTATAAAAATTATATAAGAAAAATGGTAAGCGATTATAAATAAATTACAATTTATAGTCTTAGAATTATATAATTTCGAATGGCTTTTCTCAAAAGGTAAAATTAGGTATTTAATATCTTATTTTATTGAAATAATTTGTAATTAATAATATTTCTCGATGTATGTTAATAAAAAAATATTCACAAATATCTTGTTTTATTGTTTTCAGAATTTTGGTAATGAAACAAATTCTGATGATGAAAATTGTTGTTAATGTCAAAAGAAAAATTGCGAATACAAATTGAAAAAAAAAACTAAAAAAACACTAAAAGCATGGTGTAAAACAGGAAATTGTGTAAAACAGGATATCACATTAATTTTATCACACATTAAACCTTCAATCTATGAACGACAACGAGTTCAAAAGTCAAAAGGTGATATGGGAGATTTTGGTAAATATTGATTTTTTGAGTCAGTAAACTTCCTCTTTAACCCGTTGACTTTAATTTTTTTTGTTTTCAGTGAAATTTTGCTTTTTTTTCGATTATTTAACTATACATCAACATTCTAAGATATAAAATACCATTTTCAGAAATCTTTTTTGCAAATTTACAAATATTTTACAAAATTTGCATAAAACTTTTTTTTTTCATAAACATATGAATTTCACATTAAGGTAAAATATTATTCACTTACAATGTATTTAAAGCTAAATTTAACAACAGAATTTCTTAATTTTTGAAAAAAAGTAACACAAAAAATTGTCCACTACAGTGAACAATGAAAGCCAACGGGTTAAAAGTCAATCAATAAAATTTGATAAGTGAAAGCACACAATTTTTAAGTTGAATTTTCAAATAAATAAGAGATTCATAAAATTAAGTTATAAAATTCAGATTTTAATTGAAGTAATAAGTAGACTATTTAATATTTAAAACTGTGTTTTATAATTCATAAGATTGTATTACAAAATTCTTTGGGCATCAAAAAAAAAGTGAATCAAGATCCCTGTTTTAAAGAACCAATCAAAACATCAAGAATGAAGACAAAATATAAAAAAGTATTAAAGAAATATAGCAAAAACCTAATTTACAATCCGTCATCAGATACAGATATTTATTTATAAAATAATTAATACACATTACATTTTATGATTTTCATAATATTCTAAATTAAAAAAGCACAAAATGTAATCACTTTTTTAATTAATAAGTAATTAGCAACAAAATTAGTTTAGCAATAAAATTAATTAAATTAAAACAACAACTTTTGTTTTCAATTTCTATTTCTATTTGTCGTTTATTTAATTCACGTAAACATTGTGATTTTTTAAATTTAATATTTTTGTAAAATAATGCAAACTGAGCCTTTACCCCTTATAAGACCTAAATAGATAAGTTTGTGTTGTAACATTAATATTTCAAGAAACAATTCTTGATAAAACTCTTGTAAGCTTTAACATCTTCCATGTTATCTCTAAAGATTTACTGAGTATGTCGAAAATCGGTAGCTAATGGGGAAAGCTTCAATTTGTTCAGTAAACGAATGTACATCGTCTCAAACACATGATAGAAATTTACTTATAAAATTCGTGCTAATTAATTTGTGACAAAAAATTTAAATATATTTTTAGTGTTAAGGTTTTTATTATTTTCTATTATTCTTATCTTATTATTTTATTTGTCACAGATAAATAAATTATCATGCATTTCGGTAAGCTTAAAATGTTTAATGGTAGTTTGTGCTAGATATTTTTTTTATAATTTTTAACTTTATATTATTTACTATCTTAAAAAAACACACACATACACACACACACAAATATAAAAGAGTAAAGATTTCAGGAATATTCTAGAAATATTAAACTTCTATAACATTGATTTTCGGTTATTAAATAACTGAACAAAATATATATATATAATAAATAATGATATAACTCTAAATTTTTAAAGCAGTAATTATATTTATCGATTATATTTTATTAAAAACTACGTATTCAAATCTAAAATTAAATTTTGACTTATTTTGTAGTGAATAGCTCACAGATTTCAGTGGGACCCAATTAGGTTCTGCTAAAATTCTGCCAAGGTCTTTCCTCAGATAAAATGATGAGAGCTTGTGTTGAGATTACAAATTTTCTAAAAATAAATCTAAAAATTGTGTTGTTTTTGTCTTTTATCATTATTTTTTATTGTATCAGTCCATGAAATAATAAGCATAAAAAATAGAATAATTACAATTTTATAAACACATTTCAGGATCTTTAAATTAAATCTTAATTTGAAGACAAAATTAAGAAAAGATATAGAAAAGAAGAGCTAATAATTTTACCAAAATAACAATTAATTTATCACATCAAAATGGGATTGTATTTTAAAATCATCATCCAGTACTTCAGAGTGAATACATGTTTGGAAATGATTCCCAGGAAATCCATCTATTTTTTTGTCTATGGTATGTACAAGATTTTATTTAAAATTGTATATTAACAATGCAAAATCTAATGACTTATTTTAAATGACTAATTTACTTTTTGATCATCTTTTTTTGAAGTTCCTTATTATGAGATTCTTAAATACATATTAACCCTTTGTGACCCCATGTCCATTACAATGGACATAGTTTTGATAATTTTTTAAACATATTAGAAGTAATTTTTTATCTAAAGCTATAATTTATTTTTTATGTCTTATGTATTAACTATTGAATAAATTAAATATCTCAATAATCAAAATGAATATTTACTTTTGTGTACGTAAAAAAATTGCTTGTAATTTAATCGAAAACGTTTCGACTATCTTGCTAAGTAGAGCCATTACTTTCTTAAACAG
>JABFPM010002807.1:0-15701 GCA_022817325.1 Idris sp. 1 HC-2018
AACACAAATACAAGTGTTTTTTGAGAATTTTTTTGAGTTAACTGTAAAGCTAACGTTTCGCCTGATATACTTCAAATTATTTTAGTTTTGTTAGTTTTGTTAGTTTTGTTAGTTTTATATACTTCAAATTATTTTAGTTTAATAATTTATTTTATTGATTTTTTTTTAAAAAAAAAGCGTAATGATTTTCATTTATTAAGTAAAATACAAATTTATTTAACAGTTTTTAAATTTTAAAAATGTATCAATAAAATAGTTAATTTAAAAAATAAAAAAGTTTACTTTTAAGTTAAAAAATAGATAATCTTATTTAATGTGTGCAGTTTTAATGAGTTATTAATTTATTTAATGTTGCGATTTATTCACCATAATACATCATAGAAAGGCTTTTATTAATGTTTATAAAAATACTTTTAATGTATATCTATAATTTTTTCTATACACTTTTCATTATGTTCTTCATATTTTAGCACTTCTAATGTCGATAAAGTAGAAAACATAACTTTTTAAACTAATGCAGTTGAAAGTGGTCACCAAAATGTCTTTTACCGATTGCAATTCACGTAGAGTTAAATGTGTTTTCACTGAAAAAATACTAAATTTCATAATCTGTAATAAAGCTTATTCTTAAATAAACACACATATAATTTTTCCCATCATTATATCCATTATTAATACTTTTTCTGTTTTATAAATCATAATAAAGAATAGTTATTCTTTGCTCTAGATTCCCAACAACTATTTTTACATAAAGAATTATAAATAGCACACATATTTTAAGTTAATTATAGTAAAATATAATATATATTATTTTTAAAAACACAATTTTTAGCTAATAAGAAAAAATTAATTTTACTTATAAAAGTAATTGAAATATTTTGTTAACATCAATCTTCATAATTTTAATTTAAAAGGTTTACATTTCCTCATCTCTGTCAAAAATCTTTTTTACTTTTCCCCGAAATTCTATCCCAAATTCCTCGAAAGCAGAAAATATTTCTAAAATTTCACGGTCAGTCAAGGCTGCATCGCCGAAACGAGTCTATCTGCTCTACAGCATGGACTTTAACCATAGATTAACGGTCTCCGAATAGTCACACACTTCTTGACGCACCAATACCAACGTAAGCGTCATCAACATCCTGTGTGTGTGCAAGACACCGGCTGTTTGTGGCATGCGTTTGTCCATCAACATCAGTCGACTCGCGACTCGCCGAGCCTAGTCATCTCCTTTGCATAAACTTTGTTTTCATTATAAAATTGTTGTTAAAAATTAATTTAGCTTTTGAATAAAAAAAATACAAATTATGTGGTACTATAATATTTGTTTGCTGATGGTTGTAGCCATAGCGGGCGCCGCAAAAGGCTGGGAACTTGGAAAGAGTTCCACGTATGAGCTGACAACGTCCTTATTATTTCGTGAGACTGGACCAGACAAACCCGGTGGAGATGTGGGCTTCCAAATGAAAGGCCGAATAACTGTTATGCCTATGTGGAGAGACCCTTATGACAGTAATACATTTCTGTTAATGTTCATGGTAATTATTTTTAAACTTTATTTTATTAAAAAAATGTAATCATTATTTTATAAATTAGTATTTATAAAATAATAAAAAAAGATTATTAATATTTAATTAATATATTCATGAATACATTTTTTATAACTTCAGTTTATTCACTCAGTTTATGATAAATGATAAAAATAACTCTTTTTTTGTGTTTTTTCTTAGAAGCTCTATATAGCTTTCAAAGTAATGTAAGATAAATTGATTTAAGAATTGATAATGGCATTTATTTCTGTACATGTTTACAAAAAGTTTCTGTGAGTATTATTCAACTATATTTACTAAATAAATTTTCTTTAATTTTAAAACTTTTTGTCACTTAAATATTGTTATGATAAATTAAATTTTGTTTATATTTTATTTAAATAAATTATAACAAAATTAATTAGTATTACTTATTATAATTTGAAAGTATAAGTACTAATAGAAATTGCGTTTTTCAGTTAGTTCAACCAGAATTGTGGATAAAATCGCGAAAGGCTCCTGAGCCAGAAGGTTTTGTAAAGCACGCTTCAAAATTCGATGAAATAGAAAGAAAAATATTTTATGTCTTCTGGAAAAATGGAGACATTCCAAATCTATATTTAAACCTGAATGAAGATATTTCTTTATTGAATTTGGAAAAAGGAATCATCAGTATTTTTCAGTACAAAACCCTTGACGGTGATTACGAGGAAACCGATGCATCTGGCGTTTGCAAAGTCACTTACTCTTCTTATCAGCAACATTTAATGCACAAAAGAAAAACTTCTTGCAAGCACGATCATGTGCCACAAACAATCAAACACACCAATCCTCTCTTCGACGTCATAGTAAACAGTCAGCGCAATTCGACTTACGAATTAACAGACGACCTGCTACCAAAAGTGATTCAGGATTACGAAAAGCACGATGCATTTTTGGTTACTCGACCAGAAGCAGGCACAGTTGTAATTTCAGAACGCACACTGAAGTACGTGAACACAATGAAAGATACACCAATAATCGAAAGTTCTTCCAAAGATGATGTCATTAAAACTCTACACAATACTGGTTTCCATCAGGCATCTTTTACTCTGCAAACCGAACCTAATACGTGTCCTGACAGTGGATGTTCTACGGTAATCTTTTATTTTGTTGAATAATATTCTATTTGTATATAATACTTTACTTATTAATTTTAGTACATGGATTTTTAATATACATCTATATTTTTCAGCTGGAGAAAATGTTGGAAGAATACAGGGATGCATTAGAGAATTCAGCTTTTGGAACGATAAAATCCGCAACAGCTTTTCTGAAGCTCATCCCCCTAGTTCGAGAAGCCACAGTCGAAGAACTGTCAAAAATCTTGAAAAGCACCAAGTACCTCACAATAAGATCTCAGTTGTACGACTTGCTGGGCGCAGCGTCAACCTATGAGGCTCACAAAGCTGCCATGAAAAGCCTGCGACAAGACACCTCCGGTGACCTGACTGAACGGTACCTCTGGGCACTGTCTTTGTCACCCACTCCAAATCCCAATGTTGCCAAAGAAATTCTGCGCAAATCCGAAGAAACCATGCACAACGACAAAGTTTCCGAGACAACGGCGCTAACTGCCGCGGCGATGGCCAGAAACTACAACTCATCGGTGATGATTGAAAAGGCTCGTTTAAGTTTAGAATTAGGTTTAGACAGTTGCACCGGCGAGGAGTGCAAATTGAAGTTCCTCAGAGCCCTGAAAAATCTCAAAGCTAAGTCTGCAATTCCCACTCTGCTCAGCTACGCTGTCAAAAGTGCCAAATCAACGAGCATCGCCGCCTGGCGAGCTTTGGCTGCACTGTCCCCAGAGCACATAACCAAAGACGTGAAAACCGCAGCCATCCGCAGCTTTTATCAAATCCACGGCGGTCAGAGGAAGGACAGCACCATCCGAACTTTGGCAGCAGACATCATTCTGGCGAGCAACCCCACAGTGGACGACCTGCGGGAATTCTTCAACTACACAGCCAGTCGAGATTTGATGTACGAGGTGCCGAAATACTTGACCCAACGAATGGAACAGCAGGCAGCACAGGATCCGGAATTTGCCAGCAAACTACAGGAAGCAATGAAACTCGAGTCCAGGGTTATTACAAATTACAATATCCTTGCACAAAAGGGACTCAGCACTGCTTTCACCAGAGATTACATGAGAACTCAAGGCAGCAATGGTACTCTGGTGACCGTGCAGGAAGTCAACGCCGGTCTGCTGAAACGAGGTGTGGTTGACGTTGTCTTGGAGTCGAACAATCAAAAACACACTCTCTTCTCCTTGGGACTGTTTGCTGGTGGTTTGAAAAGTTTTATCTCGTCTGCAGACGAAGACGATAGTGCTGCTGACGACGACGAACTTGCCACTGCTGGGATGGAGCTATCGCTTTTGGGAGCTGACATCAGACCGTTTTATTTTTTCTCTGGGAAAGGTGAATTAATGGGTCATGTATGGTCCGGCACAGCTTCAGAAAGAACTCCGGCTTTTCAGGCTTTGGTGAACCTCTACAGGTATAAAGAGTACATTCCTCTGAGCTCGGGATTCATCGCGGAAATCGACACCGATGGTGCCATGAGCTTCGACCTGGCTGGACAAATTCAGCTGAGTCTGTGGAACAAGAATGCCGAGTCTCTGGTGGATTTGAGCTCGGGAATCGTTGTACAGGGAAACACAAAAGTGCGAACGAATTTCGTGCAGAGCAACGCGGAGTTTCTGCTGACGTTGGAGCCGAAGTTGAAGCTCATGACTGACGTGGACTTTTCGGGCCAGGTGTCGCTGTGCATGAGACTGACTCAGCCAGAAACGGTGCTGAGGTATCATATCTACAAAATTGAGAGGATAGCTGGCAGCAGGCACAGACTCAGGAGAACTTGGAGGTCCCGCTGGCTTTCCCCGGCCAAATCCTATCTACTCAATCAGAAGAACAACGAGATGTGCTCGAAAGTGTTCAGCGAATCGAAATAATGAAATTGTACATAAAAGACTTTAAGATGTGTCTTCCAGTGTGTATATATATGCAATAATGAAAGTGCCTTTTAAGTAGGCTTATGTGCGTGTATTTTTGATGAATGTATTTTTGTACATTTCGAGTGGAGAGGCTACCCGTTGTAGATAACGATAACGTTTTATTAATAAATCGAAAATGTCTTATATATATATATATATATATATATATACTTGTTCAAATGTATATGTGCGTGTATACAAACTTTTTAAGACAATTGTTGTCACTTTTATAGAATAAAAATGTTACTTTTTTGTATCAAACTTGCATTATTATTGGCACCGCAGCTTAAAATAAGAAACAAATGAAATTTAAGCAAAATTCACATTTTATTTAGTATAAATTTAAAAAATTACATCTTCATTATTTTTCTTAACGTGTGTGTTTTATTATAAATTTCATATCAGTGTTGACTGTTTTTTCTTGACAGACAAAAAAAGTAAATTCAATCAAACTTTCATTTTATTTATAATAATTTTAATCAATAACTTCAGAAATTACATAAAAATTACTTGAACATTATGTTTGTGTCAACTAAAATCAGTGTTATGCGTTCATTCTTGTACTCTAAAAACCCCGAAACGTTATTGTATAAAAATATTATAAATAAAATTCAATAGAATGAAAGTTTGATTGGATTTATATATTTTTTGTCTGCTAAGAAAAAACGGTCAATACTGATATGAAATTACATCTTCATGTTGTAAAATTATCTGAATTCTCGTTCGTCACCGACAACCACACTCTGTAACCACCATGTCCTCATACCCATACTGATAAGTCAAAGTCCCACTGTCATCTAAATAAAGCAGACTCGTTGGTGCAAGTCTTGTCGGTACACAGCAGGCTCTTCCAACAGCTTTGCCACTGTAACCGTCAACACTCTGAAGAGCACCGTGCACCAGTGTCTGCACGATCGCGTGTTTCGTTGGACTCAAGTGGTCGGCCAGAGGATAAAAGCACTTGCCGATGCACTGATAGGCCTCGTAACCCGGAGGAGCCACGATCCACTCGTCGTAGGAGATCAACGAAAAGTCAACATAAAGAGGCCTTCTTCTGCAGGAATTTCTTCTTCTGCGTCTCGGGTTGTCCTCGTCCCACAACTCTCTTTCATCCTGCTCGTTTTCCAAAATCGACCGGACCTTTCTCTTCTTTGGCTTACTATAGTTGAGCACCATAATCGGCACCTCGTTGTTCCTCAGAAACTGAATCCTGCCGTGAACAACCAGCTTTACAATGTCACCACTTCTGCTCTGAACCGCCTTGGTTACGTCAAAAGCATGCCAGGTGTCGTCCCTTCGGAACTTTTGGCTTCCATTTTTGTTACTCATCGAGCTGACTTTGAAAATCATACCAACAGTGGCTAGCAGTTCCGCTGCCTCGAGAGTTTCTCCAGGTTTGGGAGTAGGAATTATGTACTCAATCAGCCTGCCACCGTCTGTCATTCTTTCAGATATGTGCAGAGGCTGGATTGCCCGAACTAGGTCAGCTTCTGGACGACGATGGTACAGTTGTAGCATGTACTTGGACACTGACTTGTGGTGTTTTTTGTAATGCTTTTTAGAAGTTCTGTTTGTTAAAGGTACTGGGGAATAGATGATGGAGGTTGTGGGTATTTGTAGATCCAGCTGAATTGAGGTTTTGGAAATGAAATTTGACGGTCCGAGAAGTCCCACTTTCCATAAGCAAATCAGACTAAAAGTACCGGAAATAAAGACCAGGCAGTAGTGAAGCGCTGACATGTTTTGGTTCTTCTTCTGAGACTGATTTCGAACTGGCGTCTTAGGTTCTGCGATGGAACATCCTTACTGAGCCTCAAATAGCCGCCAATCAAAAGGTCCGTTCAAAATTGCCGCTGAAAAGTAATCACAGAAGCCACCACTTGAACAGGCGTTTGCATTTGCAGCTGCCGCGCATGACCATGCCACTTCAACTTGTCCATCTAGAGGGTGAACTAACCCTCGGCAGTGAACTTTGGGCGGTAAGTTCAAGTTTAATAGTTTTATTAATTTAAATTTGTAAACAAAAGAAAACATACTTCTCCGAAAAATTTCAATTTTCAGGTAACAAAAGGAGGAGATTTTTTAAACATTATTCTAAATTTTGTGCAATAAACTATTATCATTTGAATGAGTTGAGCAATTCTTCATCAGTGATTAATGCCAACTGCAACTCGAATGACCTAAACTGTCGAAATTAAAATTTATTAACACATATAATTATTCATGAGTTAAAAAGACCAGATAAATATATATAAGAAAAGACGAAACATTATACAGACTATTATTTCTAATGATTCACTCGAGTATAATTGAATTTAAATAATCTCAGATTAAAACGGTTTTTTTTTTCTGTAACTTGTAAACTAAAAAAATCGTCAGGCAAGTAGCAAGAAATTATATATAAAAGAAATTTAATTACAAAGCAAAATAGTTAATAACTGTGTTCTTTTAATTTTATTGTAGTTAATAAACAAGTAAGAAAAAAAAATTATTACAAAGCAGAATAACATTGTAGAAAAAACTAGGTCAGAATAGTAAATAACAATTGAATAAAGGTCGTATTTAGCGCATAAAAGTGTGAGTGGATATTGTAGGGCGAATTAAGGGTCAAAAACCAAGACGCAAGTAGTGGCGCCTCAGAGCATCGATTTGTCGCAGAGTATGACGTCACACTGTACGTACCGCCGATGTGGCAAGCAGTGAAAACAGCGAAACTGCAACGAACAGGCGCAAACACGAGTGTCATGCCACAGTCCTGACCGGCGTTTCATTTAAGGACCCACTCGATTCAGATCCGTCCGATTACGCGCCTTAGAACAACTTTAGCCAGCTGTCGAAGTTGTTGTCTTAATGTAAACCACACGCCAACAGATACGGGGTTTCGACAGTGAGTACGCTCAGAGAGACTTTGGCAGCGAGCATAGTATATTGTGTATGCATGTTGACGTTTTCTATATAAAATTGTTGATGCAAAAACCAATTGTACAAAAAAGTAGAGGCAATTTAATGTTGTCGCCATTATATATTGTCACACATTCATCAATGTCAGAGCTGCGCTGCGTTCACTTTTGACTCATTTTGTTTCGCTTTTTAGCTTGACATAAATCATATTTGTTGAGCCTTGTCCTGCCAGAGCCTTGTTATAATTCACTATTTTTTAAAACTTGGTGTATGGAATATTGTTTAATTACCATTGGTTTACACTTTTTATGTCATCAATTGTGTTTTGTTTTAAAATAGCAGCACCTCCGACCATTTGTTTCAAGATGGTCTTGAGAATTGTGTCATTTGAAGCTCTGTAGTTTTCCAAATATTCAAAATTGAAAGTTTTAGCATGATAAGTTAAGTAATATTTGCAAATTGTTATGTAACCTCATTTGATAAAGGTGTTTGATTAATTATACAAAAATATTCGCAGCATTAATTTTGGTTTCAATTGAAAATTATTGATTTGACATTTTATTTTGATTGGGTTGTCATAGATTAGTTACTTTTGATTTGTGGATTTTAGATAAAAACTTAGTTTTATTATAATTTATTGTTTTTAGATTATAACATGCCATGCAGTAATAAATTAGAAAATCAGTTTAGCTAAATTAAATTAAAACTTGCTGTTTTTACTTTGTATTGAATTTTGTATTTTATTTTTTAATATTTTAAAATGTAGAATTATATATTATATTATATTATATTAAATTATATTATATCTCCATTCCTTTACCCATCGCATACGCAGGTTAACCGAATTGTATCTGGATCTTTATACCGAAGAAGCATTTCTAAGATTTCGTTCTTCACTCTAAACATGATATATACCGTGTACAGAGATTTTACACTCATTGCATTTGCTGTTACTGAATATATACGATAAAAAAAAGTAACCTTAGAAAATGTAAAATAAAGTCTTAAAATTGTAAATTGTAAAGCTTAATTTCAAATACAACATTTTCAAATTGTACGAATTTTTTTTGGTGAAAAACATTACTTTTTTATAAATGATAAATACTTTATGATAATAAATTTATGTTTTGTATTAAATTAATTTTCTATTAACATCGACCGTATAATTGAAACAATATTAACCATAGCAACATTAATTCAAACTACAAGAATATTTAAATGAAAAAATTACTCTCAAATATTTAGCATTATTTCATAAGCAAAGTTTGAGTAAAAAAATACTATCATGTTAATTTTGTAATTATCTTTGGATTAATGAAAACATGTAATATCTGGCGAGAACAATATCAACTGTGTACATTACCTATGGTTTATTTGATTGCAACAGCAAGCCATACATATAATTCTGAATATTGATTTTTTTTTCTTTATTAAAGGCAAATGTAAAACATCCGTCTTGCTTACAGATGGTATTATCATTTATTATTCGAGTATCACATTTAAATTAAAGTTTCGTACCCAAAATATAAACTGTATATATTTTTGATTGTATAAATTAATGATTTATTTAAAATTTTATTTATTTTGCAATGTATAATAAATAATATGTTCATTATTAATACAAAAAATTAAATGAACAAAGCTCACATTGAAATATTATGTTCTTTCCCCATTTATGATAAATGATATCTGGAGATAGATAAAAAAACAAACTATCTTTTTGTTTGCAAATATTCTCTTATATAATTTAAAAAACGTATTTGAATGTGCAATAATTAAAATTATTAAGTAAACTGTATAAACATGTTTAAAAATTGTTTATCTTAAATTACCACAATTTACTTTATTATAATTATAATTGTGGAAATTTGCGTTTGAAACTTATTAAAAATATAAACATTTTTGTAGACAATTGTTCCATTGTCTTAAAAGAAATTATATTTACTCTTTATTACATATAAATTTGAGGTGATAACTTACAAGATTAACTTGAACTTTTAATCTTAAATTATTATTCAATGGAACAATTTTATTCATAATTTTAAAATCTCTTCATATAAACAATTCATGTTTATACTTCAATTAAATATAACAATTAAATACATATAAAAAAAGGAAATATATTCTAATGTGGGCATTTGATTCATAACACCAGGTAGTAAAAGCATATTAAAACATCGATTTAAAAAGTTTTATGTAAGCTTAATAAACGGTTTATCAAGAACTCATTTCTAATTTACTTGATTCGATTTTCTACACGTTTATATGTACAGTCCTTTTATACGCTTATTTCATTAAATAATGAAAAAGTAATTTAAACATTGCCAGTTTTTCCAAGTTTATTTTTAGTCTGAACAGCAAGCAATTATTTGTAGCTAAATTTCTTCGATTTAACTTGAAACTTTGTATATTTTTTGTTATCGTAACTACAGTGGAAATATGAAATAATAAACTAAATTTGATCTTATCAAAACTAATGCAGAACGATTTTTGCAATGTAAAATTTACAATGCAACAAAAAATTGATGAATGAAAGTTTCTTTATTCGCATTATGAAATTAGTTTAAAAACTTTAAAACTTTGAATTAGTGTACTTTAAAAAAATTTACATTTTTCATCTTTACCTAGCGTTGCTGTTTGTAGAAAATACATTTATTAAATTTGTATAATAGTTAAAGCAATGGCTAATCATTTTGATAATTATTAATCAATTAGCAGAATTTTTTGATAAAAATTTTGTTGTATGGTTAGTCTTTTTCAGCATTTTCATTAGTATTAGAGTAATAATTTTAGAATAGAAATTGAGACCCATACTAAAATAAACTTTCATTTTTATTCTATTCGAAATTTTAGTGGTACTTCAATATGCTGCGTATATGACATCTTTTATCCGAAGCTGTACGTATAACTTTATCAACTCTATGCACATAAGTATTTTAATTGAAACGAAACAATGATTTATATTTGTATATTTAAAACAAGTGTTACAGTATAACTTTGAAGATTATCTCCCCTATTGGAGTGGAGCAGCAGGTCTAGTTCTAACTGGAGTAGCTGCATATTACATTACGAGACCTAGTCCTGAAATACCATTGATGCCTCTTGATGCTCAATCACGATTACTTCCGGTAAGCAAATTTTACTGCCCGGAGTATTTCAAAATTTTTATTCGTTTTATGTGCTTGTTTGAATGTTTGTATTCAATGTACAAATTATTTATATATTCATATTAGTAATGTTTGTCGTGAAAAGCAAATTAAGTATTATTATATAAATGTCTTAATAATTTATGCCACAGTTTCCATAATTTTGGAAAAAAACAACATTTATTCCATAATTGATTTGTGCCTGTTGCATGATTATATTACAGTATACATTTATGATGTAGTTATATTTTATTTTGAATATGTTGATCAAAAAAGTTGAATTATTTTTTAATATAATTAACTGGGAAACATATAAAATGAATTTTTTGGATTTAAAATTGTTTAATTTTGTCTAAATTCAAGATTCAGTGTGATTTTATAAATAATTTATTTACTGTAACTAGATGTAAACAAGAATTATTTCTATTTCAATTAATTTTTTTTTTAAATTTTAACTTTAATCATTGTTTCATTAGATGCATAGAACAATTTGAGTTTCGTATGTCGAACAAAAATATTTACATTGAAAAGATCACTGCATTGCTGCTATTTTGAATTTATTGATTATTTCAGCAAAAGTAATCCGAAATATCCTATTTTTGTAACAGTAGATTTGACATTTGCCTTAATATAGAAAAAAAGTAATACATTTAAATATCACGTGAATTTTTTTCTATTAATAGATATAAATTTGTAAATGTAAATATCAAAATCATTAAGTTTTAGAACAAAATTTTATGAGCAGTGTAACATATGAAAAAAAGAATAAATAAATAAAAAAAGTTCTAAATACAATGAATTCAAAAAGTCTCAAAAAATCTACAAATAATGTTTTTTATCTGTTTTTTGACATTCTTTTCTTAAAATAATTTATGCTTTTGTCACATTTAGACTTTGCAATACAATTTTACTGCAAAGTTGAAGTGTTATTAAGAGCGTGAAGATTGAAACATGTTTTAACGATGTAGTAAGAAGTTTAAATTATTTTTTTATTTTCTACAAGAATGCGTTTCAACGCACTTGTTAACTATCTCAAAATTATTATCAATTACAAATAAAACAAAATTTCCATTTTTTTAAATGTCACCTTCATCACTACAAAAAACCAACAAAATACATAAGACAAATTATTTTCAAAAAAACTTGTCAATCCAAATCTTGTGGCGATTTTCAAATACCAATTTTTTAAATTCATTTTGTACAACTTTTTTACATCAGAAACTTCCTGACATTTGTCAATTAATAAATTCAAATACTAGTTTTCAAATATCTCAGGTATTTCCACACCAAAAAGCTTCAGTCAAACTTTGCCTACCTGTTGAACCTCTTCAACCAACACCGGTTCTCTTTTTTCTGCTCATTTTGTCTGGTTCAATTTTTGTACTATTTAAAAAAAACTTCACAGAAAATCTGTCACAGTTCGCTACTCCTGATCACAGTTAAGGAGACACTACTCACAAGGATCGTCGAACGCATTGCATTCTCGAAAATCATTTAGCAAAACTGCTGGCCCCGGTCCAACGCGGCAACTTACACGTTACTATATTTAAATCCGAGGAACCGTCTCGAGGATGAGTAGCGCGCGTGTCCGAGAATCCCTCGTGACAAATCCCAAGCGTAGCCAAAAGCTCTTTCTCAGCGATTCGAAAGATTCAGTTTCGAGTCATCGTCGAGGTGCGACAAAAATTTTTTGCTCTTATTTTGTGTCTCCGTGTGTGTGTCTGTGTGTGTTGATAATAATCCGCGAATTGCGACTGTGTGAGCCGCGAGGAGAGGCATCATCCGATATGTCGGGGTGCTTCTTTCACGAGTCCATTCGCATACCCATAGACCTCAACGAACAGTCGGACACGGTCAAGGTGTAGATTTTATTTTCTCTCAATGCCACTTGTCATCTTCTTTTGCCAATTTAAATTGTACTTGTCATTCAAGTGTGACGGATATTCAGGACCATTGACTTGTTAAACATATTTTTTTCGGCAAATTTTGTTTATCAAACAATTGTTGACAGATTTAATTAGTTTGCAAACTATTTGAATGTAGAGCTGAAGACTTCATTTAGTTTTAAAAGTTAATATAGACGCAAAATCAATGTTTCAGTGATCAATTATAGTTGTAATTTATTGGCAATTAAGAAAATCAAATTGTACATAAAGTAAATTGTTTTTCCATTTTTTTTCAATTAATTTTACAATTTTCTGTACAAAATGTCAAAAAGGTTTCTTAATTAAGATTGTTTATAAAGATATTGCACTTAAAATTGTTTTTATTGGTTTAATACAAGCGCTAAGGTGCTATAATTAGTACTTTGTATTTTGCATTCAGTTACGTAACCGGATCAACAAAATATTATTGACGGCTAATAAAAAGTGGGCAATTTTTGCAGGGTGCTGAACTTATACGAGTGTCCAAGTTCTACAAAGAGGGCAAACAGGGCAAATTCGTCAGCTACATCCACGAAGACACTAGAACTTTGTATGATGCGTTTCGCAGAGGAGCCAAGGAATCAAGTGAGTATAATCACGTGTGATATTAACATCTGATTTTCAAATAATTTTCACGGTAGATAAAAAAACACCGAGTCGAGACAACTAACGGTGTCCTTACTCTCATCTAGTTTGGCGGAATTCCGCACTTCTTTGCGTACTAAATATAAATCGTACGTGTTGCATCATATGATAAACATATTCGATATGCACACAAGAACACATGTTGTCATTAACTTTTCGGCAACTATTGACGAGATGATGATGCTTAAGATGGATAAGTGAAAAAAAATGTCGACATTTTATTACAAACATTTTTTGTAAATAATAAATACCTTTTTTTATTTGAACGTAAAAAAGGTGAGATGAATTCTTTTGATTAAATACACAGTTTTTGTAAAACAAAAAATCGTAATTTTAATAGTTCATGTTTATAATATTAAAAATAAAAAGTTTCATTGAAGATGAATACATATTTTATGATGAAGTTTATAAGTTAATTTATATTGCGCCCTGGCAAAATTAATGTAGTTACTTTGTAAGTTGTGTAGAACCGGCAAAAAAATATGCAATTAATTTTCAAGTTTCTAATTATAATTGATTGCAAGGCTTTACATAGTCTTGTACTTTATATTTAATAAGAAAAAGTAATTGGATCAAAAGTTTGTTGAAAAACATTGATTTGAAATTAATTAGCGGGTCAAAAATAATAGTAATCTTTTTTTCTTCTTTTTGATTAGTCGCTCTACTTTGAAGTTTATTTTGTCGTCAAATATTTAACTGTCATTCTAATTTGCATAACAATGTATAAAAGCCAATATGCATTAATTTTATATGACATGTCACATGATATGAATATTTGAACATCGCAATAATATTTACAAAGGGTTTTCATTAAGCTTAATATAGACATATATTCCATATGGAAGTTTGTTGTTTTATCTGAAAAGTTAGTTTTGCATAATAAGTGTATTTTTGATCAATTTTTATAAAGAAATAAAAAATATTTGAAATATGTATTGTTAGAAATACCTGAGTATTATTATTTTTTTTTATCTTTTTTAAGGAATATCATACAAAACTATATATGAGATTTAACACGAGTTTTTGTGGAATTTGTTCTCAAAACTTGAAAATTTAATCAAAACACGAAATTAAATTTACTATTACTTGTATTGGTTAAACTTCTTCTTAAATTTTCTTGGTGCAAGAATAATTTTTTTTATATAAATAATGTATTAAAATTTTTTTTTTATTTAAATTGCTGTTTGTTTTTTATTATTAAAAGTTTTGGTTTGCACAAATACATATTATATTATTAATTAGTGGTAATACTGTAACCTGGCTCCACCACATTATTGAAATACATTTTTTTATTAATACAACATAAAGAAAAGTTGCTGACAGTTTGTTTCGTTTTTCTTAAAAACCTTAAAAATATAACTTGGATTCTTTTTAACAATAAACATTTCGTTTGTAATAAATTTTAATCTTTGAACAAATGAAATTTATTTAAGAATTTATTTTTATGAAATTAGACAATTAATTAAATAAGGGTACAATTTTGTAATTGTCACATATCTAATATGAAATAAAGTCTAATAAAAGTGCCATCGGTAGCTAATGACCCATAAATTCCTGACACTAGAATTGTAATTTAAGTGAAGCTGAAAATGTCTTAAAGCACTATTGTTTTGGAGCATAATTCATTAGAGAAAGCATTTATTTATAAATACAATAAAACCTTTTATGATCTAAAACTTCTAATTAATTAAAATTATTAATTTCATCAACACTGTAATTTTGAATAATTTTACAGCGTCAAAACAATTTCAAATATTTTGTTCATAAATTTTAAAATTATTTAAACAAACACATATAAAGTTACATGTATAATTTATGTTATTGTTGTAGGCATGGATTTTCATGTAACTTGCATACTTAACTGATTGCATTATGAGCATTCTGCTTTGAACATTCACTTATCTTAAAATACTTGACGAATGAAAATTTGAAATAGTACATAAACGAACCCCGTACGTTTGAGTTACTTTAACGCTCTGACGCATCAAATAATATATTTAAATGAAAAGACGGCTATGTGTATAAAGATAGTTTCAGAACTGAAAGACTAAAAGTCAATGATTCTAGTAAAACAAAAAGCCTTTGTACAATTAATTATTTATTATTTTTATTTAATTTGAAAATTGTTGTAGGTGCTTTAAACTTTTTTTGACAAGAAATTTATGAGTCACAATGACAGATTATGCTTTTGTTTGTTTGTTTCTTTTAAGTCATTACTCTTTGCTAAAATATCTACTAAAAATGGTTTATTATATGATTGACATTTTTTGAAAAATTGTTGGTCAAATGTAATTAATTCAAATATATTCAAAAGTGAGATCGGTCTTATTTTTATAATAAAAAATAAACATGTTTTCTGAAAACACTTGTGTTGATTTACAACAATTTTTATGCATCACATCGTCTATAAAATTTTACTTACTGTCAAAACTGTACTAACATTTAATAACACTTACCACTTAATAAATTTTTTTAGAGATAGAAAGATTTATTATCGGTTTTACTCATTTTTGTGAGT
>JABFPM010002808.1:0-15700 GCA_022817325.1 Idris sp. 1 HC-2018
TTCGTTTGTGGATCAAACATTAAGTTACTTGAAAAATAGGAATATTAAGAATTTGATTGCAGCTTTTGAGAATTTCGAAATATAAGTCTGATTGTTGATGTAAGAGAAAATATATATATTGATACTAATTTTAAAATTTTGAAGTTATGTAATTTTTTGAAATTTAACTGCGCTAAATAACCTGCTGATTTAATATTGTTCAATTTGTATAAGAAAACACTCTGAATATACTTGACATGAATAAAGAGTATTTGATGCAAACTATTTTAATTTAATTAAAATTGTGTAATTTGATAAATACTGAAGAAGATTGATCAGAAATAAACAATTTATAGAATGTTAATTTCGTACAGTCAACCTGACGTTAATCTCTGACGCATTTCTTGAAACAAATATTAATTTTATAAATGAAAATCCATATGAATTAAATGTTGTAAATAAAAATATTGTTAGCATTATTTTTTATCTTTTCTATTATCTTATAACATTACTAATTGCTTGTATTTTTCCACTTATATTACTATAACATGTTTCTAATTTTTTAGATTCATTAGCTTATTTTGTTAATTAATTTTAGCTATTTAAATTTAATTGTATTTAATTAACTACTAATTTTTTCAAATAAATTAAAAAAATAGTTTCAAATTTTCAAGTATGAATTCAATTTTTATTAATTATATTGTACCCAAAAATAACCAAAAAACTACTAAATTTAAAATTAAATTCACACAAATTAAAACGGAACATCAATCATAAAAACATGATGGTCCACGAGCTGTCGCCCTCTATCTCAGGAATTCGAGCGCTACCCCCGAACCCCAAGCTCTGCTCCGATCATCGGCGAACTCATCCGAGCCCAGCCGAAGCTACTTTTCGAATGTGAATGCCGTCTTCCAGTCCACCAAAGTTCCTAGAACTCGCAGTATTCGTGGCGCGTTGATCGAGTACGGACACGGACGGAAAATTGTAAAAATAATAAAATTTTTTAAATAGAAAACTGTTGTTGTTGAAAAAAAAAAAAAAAAAAAAATTGTAAACAAGAAAACTCAGAGCAAGTGTAACCGATGACCTGTGCGGCAGTGGCCAGGATTTAAAATAAAATGTTGTTGCTGGCGTAGGGCATTGTACGTAACGAACGGTGTGTGTGTGTGACAAAGACGATCCCAGCGTATTATGATGTATACCAACGGCTACGAGGTGGATGGTAGCTGGGTGCTGCGTATTTACGTCACGGACCTCCAGGTCGAGCGGAGCCTGCGTGTCAAAGGCGAGCTGCACATCGGAGGTGTCATGCTCAATTTGGTCGAGGATCTCGGTTAGTTTTTTATCAATAAATATTTATATCTTTTTTGCACAGCAAAATGTACGACTTTTTATACAAAATGCAAAAAAATTGTTCTGTTTGTTTACTTTTTATACTGATAGGAAGTTAACGGTTTTTTGTGCGAAACGTGAAAAGATAAATATATTTTAGTTTACATTTAATATTATAACTTTAATAAAATTATTATTTGCATATATTTTTTTATTAATCATTTTTGTTCTGCATTTTAGAATATTATTTTACCAGCGATTTGTTTGTTTGAAACACATGTGGAATTCGGAGTATAAACTGATATGAAATAACAGATGAATTTTCCCAGTGGAATACAAGAGTTTATAAACTCGCTTTATCAAAAACTGTTTGGTTTCTGCAAACAGAACAGGAAAAAACAACATACGATTCTGGAATTTGTAAATGATGATCAGTTGGATAATACGTTGGACTTTTGTTTAACATTTTTATTTGCAAAAATTTTCAAGGAAGACGAACAAATAACAAACTTCACGTTAATTGTGTTGTTAAACATTCCCAAATTGTAATACTATATTTGTGAGAGAAACAATTTTCATTTATTTAAAGGTACTGGATAGTAAAAAATATTTCAATTATTTTGTAGCAACATTCTTGAAAAACAGATTATACGAAAGACAAAACCAGTTTGAAACTGTCCATCCACCGCAAGTTGAACTAAAAAAGAAAAAAAAGTAGGAAGAAAAAAAGGGAAATAAATGCAGCTCTTGTTCGTTTTCAAGGGACAAATATTACGGCCGACCTTGAGCCGAGGTGCACGTGCACTTCGCTATTGCAACTAAAATGTTGCTCCTTTTTTGATAAGATTACAGAATGAGAATAATTTGATACGCGTAACTCTAATGCCCGCATCTCTGTGACGTATTGTCATGAATTATTTATGACTTCACATTAAAAGTCAAGAATGTAAGTAACATTTTAATACAAAAGTGGGCGACAAAAATTAAAAAAAGAAAAAAAAATTTTTTTTTCGTGGTACATTAAGTAATATGCCATTTTTTTGATTTGAAGACGTTAATGTGGGGAACACGAAGAAAAAAAGAGAATAAGTAGGCGGCACATCGAGGTCAAAAATGTCGCATACTCTGCGGCGGAGCAACAAGTAGCAGGATTTGAGTATCGCTGCTGGAACGCGACCCCGACGATAGTACGTGCAGTCTACACTGGCCCTCGAAAGAACTCGCGAGGCTTTGAGAAGAAAAACTGGACGGTGTCAAACTAGTTTCGCCATAACAACGCTTTGGTCTGCGTGAAACAATCTTAGCATAAAATATGTGAACGCGCTCCGGAAAAACGAGCGAAAATGCTGCAGGTTGCTGCAGAGAAATTTATATTTTCTCACTGTGATCCATGAAAAATGTCCGACTAATAAGCAAAGGGGAACATATTACAAATTGGATCAGTAAAAATTGCTGAATTTTAATTCAATATTTGCTCAGTTAAAGTGAAAAGTTTTAAAAATAATTAATTTTAGATTACTAGGAACAATGTGGTCATAGTGATGGGATTTTCTTTATTAACAGAAAAAGTGGTCTTAAAGCTCCAACACATGTTGAATATAAGATTTCAACATTAAAACCATCTTCCGCTACGAGAAAAAATGTTTAGAGAATATATGAGGATGTAAAAAAAGTTCTTGGAATGTCAACATCAAATATTGACTTCATAAGAAATTCCAAAATCAAAATTGCAACTCTGCTACTGGTTTTATGCTTGATGTGAAATACAACTTTAGACTGAGAATCATCATTAATTTGACATTGGTTTTACTAATATGAAATGCATTTTGATTAAATGATAAAAAACAGTAGTTTTATTGACTGTTAAAAATAGGAGTACAACTTTATAGCTGTGGAAATAAAAAGGGGAGGATTATTTGATATGTTAAATAAATAGCAATCATTATGCTTCATTTTGATGTTCAAAATAACCAATAAAAGCAACAATAGACAAGCATTTGTATGCAAAGGAAGATCATCTGTCAGAGTATTTTGACCATTACGGCTTGGCGGCATTGAAATACGTCTAATCATCATTGTATATAGCAATGAATTTCTACTGTCATTTTACTATGAACTTATATAGGTATATTTCTATATGAATGGTTGAAAAATAAAATAAATTTATTTTGATGATTTTTGTGTATTGATCACAGTTATTCAGTAAAACTATTTTTATTTTTATAATCAGACAAACTGATATTTAATTTTACCTAAAAGCTGATTTATTAATGCTTTTGAGGTGAGATTTATTTCCGATAAAAAAATTTATTGACAAGAAATAATTTTCTATTTACTGAAAGCATATATGCTTAATATAATTAATTTTCTTTAATAATAAGAAACTGTTATTTCATTGTGAATATCATAAAAAAAAATGTCAGATGCAATGCAAAATAATTATGGTGAGAACGTCCCACTTATGCTTTTGTTTTATCTCAAAGCGCTTATTGCACGATTTATCTTTTGTCTAGATCCCATAAATCATCCCACAATATTGCTCTTCGGGATAACCTTCTCGATAATCACTTTTTAATTTATAAAAAATGTCACCCAGATGCTCTCTTCAAGTTCAAACTTAGAACAAGATAATCAATCTTTAAGAAATATATTAATCTAAGAAAAAATGTTTTTAATATTGACACAGCTGCAAGCAATCATTAACAAAAAAGAAAAACAATAACAACATATGGATTGACAATATTTAAAAATAAACATTCATAAAAGCTTGTAATTTAATACGCCGTTTTTCTTTGCAGTTTACTCTCAGCTATTGCACAATCCATACATTTTTCATATAGGTGCACTTCATATTAACAAGAAGACGAAACTTTTCCAACGCGTGCGTAGAAGCAGACTCTATTAATAGGTCTAATAATAAAAGGCAAAATGTGCATGAAGAAAAAAAAAGCCAGGAGAAGAGCACACGATACAAGTCGCGTGAATATGAGGAGTATTTTTATCGATGCGTCTGAAGGATAGACCGCCTTCGCTGTGTCCCTAAAACGATGACGTTGTACCAAGCGTGTTTATTTTAACTCCACTGAACGAAGATACGCAATGAGAGGGCCGTCTCTTTGTGCCTCAGCAAGGGCCGCTGCATTCCAGCGTGCTTTCCAAAAGTTGTCTCAGGAATTTCGAGTTGAAAACTCCCAAATGGATTACGTCATTCTATAAATTAAAAGGAGAGTTACACTTTATTAAATTATTTTACAGAACACTTTGAAGATTTAATTTGATTTTATTATTGCATGTTACAGGGATATATAGTTAAACAAAATAGGGCTTATTATTTTACTACCAATTTGCCAACAAGTTTTGCACTGTAATTTTTGTTTCTTTTTGCGATCTTATCCAAAGCCAAACCTGTGATTAAGGTACAATATTTTCCCACCTAAGTATCTGAGCAACAAACCCCCACATAGATAGTGTGTGTGTACTGCTTGTAAACAGGGGTTTTACTTGACGCTGGTAATATCAGGATCAGAAACCATACATAACACAGAGCTATTTGAAATAGTTGCGTCGTGCAAATGAAAATGGCTTGCAGAATAATTGCGACGATAAATTTGTCGACGTAGAAAAGTTAGTACCACTTGCTATCTTGATGGAATAAGTAGCAACATCCCATAATTCATCTCGTCGCCTTTTATTTGCCGACGTGACATTATATTGTTTTATCGTGACAACAGCAGCGATGTCCACAATGTGACTTTAGGACTTAATTATGATGCGCGATTGGCAAGTCGTTTCACTGATTCCAAGCCATCGCCTCCAATTGATATCAATGACAATTGACATTTTCGTTTCGCTAATGATATTGTTTGTTGCAGAATCAGCCTGTTACGATTTGCATGCAAGAATAACGTGCTCTTTATGACGGATAAAACTAGTAATGGATGGAATAAAAGTAAACCTACGAAGAAGCAAGACGTTAGCAGATGATAAGAACTCATCTCTGTTGCTAGTTTACATAATTGGCAAGGTGTCTAACATCGATTAATAACGCAGCAATTTAAAAATGAAGAGTGAGAAGATCGGCTTTGGCAGCGATTTGCAATTCACCCATCTGGAAATTAATTACGCTCAGTGTTGCTTAACTTTGGCTTGAAATCGGATAAGAAATTTAGTGTATCAACCTGATATGAACGTTACGTCAGAAATTTGAAACCAAAACTTATCGAACAGATCTTGGATATTATAACATTTTTAATCGTTTATGTATTCTAGGTAACTCAATTTCACAGGATATAAACATTATAGAAATAGATGAGATCAAACTTAGAATGCATTTAAATCGCTATAAAATTATAAATGTATATCAATATTGTAATTATAGTATGTGAGTAATAAAACTAGGTTGATAGATGGTAAACTGTAAATATTATATGTATTTGTGTAATCTTTGTATAAAAGGTGTACTCCTGTTTAATAATAATAGAAATTAAATCAAGAATAGCGTACACTCCTGAATTTTTAAAATGAAAAATGTAGAATAAACTTTCATTAACATTATTTACAATTCTACTCATAGTTATTGTTATTAATCATAAATACAATGAAAATGAGAATTATGAGTTTTCAGAGAAAAATACTGAACAAATAAAAGATAGATCTTAAAAGCTTGCAAATATTAGATTTAATCTTGATGATGAAATTCTGAATGAAATAATTTAGATTCAAAACAAATTGGTTATTCAAAGAATCCCATTAAAACACACTAAATCATGGAATCTACGTCTATGCAAAAGCCACTAATTAGTATCATTTTTGTATGCTTGGTTAGTTTTGTGGTGGAATAGCACAAAGAATATTCGATGTTAATCTCGTTTGTGGTTGAAAAGGATGAGGATTTTGTAGGGTACCTTTGGGGGGTTCATTGTATGGGCTTTAAGGTATAGTTTGAGTCAATTTAACATTGGGATATCGTGGGCCGATGTGCGTGGGGTGACCAAATGGCAACAGTACGTCATAATTATAAATCATTTGAAACATGCATATCGTTTGCATATGTATGGAGTGTTAGGTGTTAGATCGAGGGTCGGCTATTCAATAATGTCTCTGATTTGGAGTTGTCTTTTTGGATAAGAGAAACGCTTCATGCAAATTATCCTGCAGATGTTCTGAGAATGATTAATTTTTGTTCCTCAAACATTTATAAGAAGTGCAAAAATCTAGGTTCAAGGGATTTTTTTTTGTTATATACAATAAAAAACGACCTTATTCTACTTTCGTACGATAATTAGCTGTGTCTGATAAAAAAAATTGTTTTATCGAGTCAGTCTCCATGTTCTTGGTCATCGATTGCAAGACGAATGTCGCGTTTTTTTCGCCTTGCGAATACTCGAAGAGGCCAAACAGTCGGAGAAAGTTCGCCTTATATAGATGGGACTTGTGTTCTCAGAACTTTAAAGAACCGCCAGTGGTTCTGTTTTTGGTCTTGGTTCCTCAATTACTCCACGAAATTAAATCTCAACTTTATAAGTAGAATTTGCTATTTCATAATACAACACGTATCCGCTTTATTTGTCTGTAATACAATTGAATTAAATTCATTTGTTTGTAGAAAAAAATCTAAAACCTTTGTTCCTTTAGCGTTTTTTTTAAATGTTTTCACCCACGACCGGAATCAATTTTTTAGTATTGACTGTGGAGCCCACGTCTGCAAATTCGATCTGAACAGGGAGGCGGAAGTGTAAGTACTTTCCTCGCGTCTTAAGGGCATCGGATATTCACGTCCTATAATTAGCGGCGCGAGTGCGTGGGCTCCGTTTAAACAGCCACACCGCGATACGTCCTATCGCTTTTTACCGTTACTCCCATTGCGCCTACGTCATAGATCGTTCAATTATCGACTTTCTCGATAAAATTGTGCACAAATTCAATTAATTGATTGCAAAGAAAAGGATACTAAATTGAACTCAATTTGCCATCATTAGATAAGAAAGCTAATTTTCAAAGAACCTTTTATTTTTTGGTCTTTAATTTGAATTTTGTAATTAACATTTTTGTATTATTTTTCAACGCTGATAAATCAAACATTATTATATAATAAGAAATTTCTCATGTACATCGATTCAGTCTTGTCGATATTTAGAATCTCATTTAAATTTATATGGTTTCTATTCAATAAATCGCATCTTTTCGTGCCATCTATATATACAGTGTGTTCTAACACGAGTTTAAAATATTCCGCAATGATTTACAGACTCAATTTAAAGTTTCAGCATAGTCGTACTTTATTGCTTAAGATGAAAACAATTTTCTTGAAATTGAACCATCCAATTATAAACGATGACTGTTTCATTACTATTACAGTTTAATTCCCAGGTTATGCTTTAATAAGAAACAAAATATATTTTTTTCAATTATTCTATTATTAGACATTATTCAAAGTTAACTACAAACTTAATTTACAATTTGTAAAAGAAGGTGAGAGAAAACATTTTTGCTGACATTTTCAACGCAATCGGTTACGTTTAATTAGAAAAGTGGTGCTTCAACATCGAGTTAAAAGCCGAATACTGTTTAATCTAAAAAGCAGTGCATTCGACTGAATTCAAGTGGCACCTTTAAGTTTAGACGAGCTTTTAAAAAAAATACCTTTTTTTCTCTGTACTCTATTTTAAAGCGAAAGGATACTTGAATTTGATTTAACATTAGTTGCTCTATCAGGATCGGGTTTTTACAACATTAAAGAGAAACCGATAATTAAAACAGTCAGCTAATGCACAAAAAATTTTAAATTCTGCTCTTCTGAGATTGAGTTTATGTAATAAATGTGATAAAAAATTAGATCAGTTTTAAAATTTCATTTGTAATCAACAAAGTAAAACGTTAATTTTTTTATTTAAAAAATTCTAACAAAACTAGAAAAAAGATAAAATAAATCATGTAAAATAGTAATAATTAATGTTACATAAAAGATTGACATTTTTATTTTGTTATAACAAGATAAAACGTATTATCTTTCAATGTTTTATGTTTGCATCTACAATAAAATATGAATAATCACGTTTGAACTATTGGCATACTCATATTGTAGCGACTAAATGTATATACATACGTAAAGATGCCTTTTCACAGTAAGTGCAAAAATTTGCTGCAAAATCAGCGTTCATAAGGAAGTAAAAATCTGCCAGCTGGCAACAATCCAAGCAACTGGCCTGAAAAAATTGCAACATCGTATATTTTATTATTAACATTTTTTTGTATCTTTTGGTTTTATGTTCACAAAGGTTTTGCACTGCTGACTCCATGGCTTTTGCGGTCACGCAATTAATAAACGTTTATGACCATCATATGTTTGATTCAATCTTTTTTATCAAAACAATTGTGATAACAAAATGTATACCCTTAGTTCAACAAGTCCTGTATACACACAGACAGTATATTTTTCTCTGACCAGGAACTGTAGTACGTGACTGAGCAATTTGTCGGATGTAATGATAACATTTGAATATATTTTATGACAAAAAAATTGAGCAGATAATTTTTTTTTCTTTACTCCAATTATGATTAAAGAATCATAGAAATATGATTGTAGAATGAAAAGTTGCATAGAGAAACTAAATCATTTTTTTTATTATTGGAAAAAAAGAATTTAAAATATTATACTCTATCTGATAATTCGTTATCCGTTCTGGTATTAATATTCAGATAACGAAGACGAAAACGCGATAATTTGTAATGCGCAGACTGAACGCAAAGTGGGTTAAAGTTATCGTCACGTCGTTGTATTTCAACACGCGTAACGGCATGCGTGGCGTAATTGAGCCGATCCAAATGAAAAGAATGTCACGTTTATCGTAACAGTTGCGTGGTTGTCTCGCTGACCTGCGACCTTAAAAAAAATTTACCAAGAGAGTTGATCAATTAAAGCACTCTGGATCAATTAACTAATACAGATAGTTCTAAATGCACCTATTCTTGTAAATAATGTCTGATAAAAGATATCAAATTTCAAGTTGTTTTTCAGCTTTTACAATCTATCTGTGTTGCTATACTTTTTTTTAATAAACGTATTAGAGTGGTCTTAAAATTTGTTTGTTTGTTTTTTTCTTTCAGTCACCCCCAGTATGGTTGGAAATGATGAAAAAATATTTCGAAATATATTTTTATAGTGAAATTATGTGCCTCTGCAGGTTTTAAAATTCACATTTTAAGTCAAAAGTGGGTATATAAGAATGTTAACATTTGATTGTTAAAAGCTCTAGAGGCAGATAATTTTACTGTAAAAAATATTTCCAAATATGAGCCTCTTATTTTTTTTCATCATTTCCAACCGCACTAGGGAGTGACTGGAAAAAAAGAAAAAAATTTTAAGGCCAGCCTAAAAATATATTTTATGGTGCAAAGATAAAAATGGCTTTTCAAAATTTAAATTTCTATCGCAAAATTTTTACAGCTTACATAAGATTCTCTTTAATCTTTTATTTTTATATCTTGTTTTCTTCTTTCCAAGTTATGTGGGTCAAGTAACAACTTTAAATTCGCAACATAAAAGTGTGCTCACTGTAGAATGCATATTCATTTTCAAGTTAGTTTTGGTCACTGTTTACAGTGGTTTCTTCAGTGAAATATATCTTTTCTTAAGTAAATTTGATATTTTATTGTGAACATAAATTAAAATTTGTCATGAATTATAATTAACAAAAAGCATCGTATTTTTGTAGTGCTGGAAATTCTAGCTCTTCTTTAGTTTAAAAGAGTACAAAAATTTCTTCTATACACATAACAATAATGACATTTCAACTAACATAGTTAAAACAAGTTTCTTTCGACATTTTTACACTGTATTTTATTAAGAAAAGTCTGCAAAACATAGAACGTGACAAAACAACAAAAACTAATGACTTTTTTTTGAGAATCATGCAGCTTAGCAAAACGTGACCAACAATAAAAATATTTAACGAAAAGTATATAAAATAATTCATATTAATTTCGAGTCAACTGTATTAATTTTAACGATCAAATGTTGCACTCGTTCAATATAGCAAATGTTTAAAAAGCAGAACCAAGTCAACTTTGCGGAATTGCTCTGCGACTTTGACCAGATGTGTATATATAAGACTTGGACTAATAACGTTACGGTCGATTATCTTTGAAACTAATTAGCATGAAGTAATTACTTCCGAAAGGCGTCGTTTGATACCCCTTCGCAGTTCGTTAGCTTCCTTGTTGTTAAACTGATACTTCGCTGATTAGTTGTGCAAGTTCGATTAACAAAAATATCCTTTAACTTTGTAGAAGTTTGATGCAAAACTTTCTCTGGTACACGACAAGCCTTAATACATTTTTGTTCAAATTCCAAAATTCAAGTAAATGCACGAAATTTGGATAACAAAAATGATCTAGCATTATTTTTTCGTTGCACAATTGCGTGTATGCAGCGACATCAAATTGCGATAACGTGACTGTTTTATCGGTGACTATTTATCAGGCATAAATATAGCATCAAACTTCCAAGAAATGTCATTATAATTAATTGTCTGTTGCGAGATATAAGCATATTTGAATATGACCATTATTATAGTTAATCGGGGAATTTGATATGCGAGGCAAAAGCGTCTCCATTCATCGAAATATATAGTATATAAAACGAAATACATTTTTCAATTCACGATACAGTGCTTTTAGGTGTGAGATATATACAAGGTACTTGTAATGCAGCCGCATATCACACGCATATCAAGTGCGATAACGATGTGTATGCGAATGAGCAGCTGTTTAAAGAGCAGACGACATAAACGCTCGTAATTGTTGCGACGGAAAATCGCTGCCTCCATCAGATACACGTAAATATAGGCTGCATTCATCGCGTACAAAAGCTTTTTTGTTGAGTCAAAATAATTGTATGCTAATATCGTTTCAAAGAAACTTTTGCACTTTCAAAAAAAGCCTATTCTTCTTGCACCACTTTTATTTTCACAAATAGTTTAAAGAAAAAAAATCTCTTTTTTGCTCCAAGTTAATAGAAAGTTTAGTATATTATGTAATTATAAATTTAATATCGCTTGTATACGTTCGATCTTTCTCTAACTTGGGTTGTCGTTTTGTTCAAACACCCACGATTAGTGATTCGTGACACCCCTAAGCGATGTAAAATCCAAAGCACGAATCTCGGGTTCAATGGGTGTACACAAATTTATATATTTTGCATCAACAATAAATAAAAATTTCGTGACCATGTTGGTTTTGTAAAAACACTGTTTTCTTTTAATGAATTCATTAAATCGTTATACTCAATTATAACTTTCTGCAATTTGTTTGAGATATTATTTCCCAGAACTCTTATGTATCAATACTGGAAATATCGTATACATACATACATACATACATAGTTACACTTTGTAAGTGAAATCTCTTGCGTGTTTCAAATTTTTCTCATGAGTCATACTGTCTTTCGATGTAGGGATTCTTATTAATAAAACGTCTAATCAGGGGTGAAACACAAATCGCTTCCGAATATCAGGAGAACCGGTCTTCTGGATAACTGAAACCTGAGAAACTCGTCGCTTCGTGTTTCAAAGATGGATTTCTATATCTTCCTCTTAGCTTCGTGTAAAATCAAGTACACTTTTACGATGTAAAATAATAAAATTGTAAAAAAGCATAATGGAAGCATCAAACGAGTCTATAAGTATAACGTCATAATCTGGGCTTAAAAGGGATGGCAAAAAAGCGCTCCCCTGATATCAAGCCGCAAATAATACTTGTAAAACACTATTTCTAACCGAGTGGTTTGCATAATCACCAGTGCTGCATGTTAAATTGGCGTTAATTTTACGTTATGAATTCGCAATGGAAGACGGTTTGTGTGTCATTAACGTGGCATGAGGTATACTCAAACGAGACCATTAGGAGGAATAATGATGTAGGAAAAAAGGCTGAAGAAATTTGTATGTAGGAGGGCCCTTCTGATGGAGCCGATCCGCTAACGGTAATGCTTATGCTCGCGATGCAAAATCCGCCACCGTTTGAGAGAAGAAACGCGTGTTCCATGCCACTTGCATTCAGTCGTTTGCACTCAAATACACAGTATACGTACCGAGTACCGTAACGACGACCTTGTCTTCAAATGGTCAAACGACAGGTCTCCCGAGACAGGCAAAATAAGTTGAGCAGACTATCAAGTTGAATTGAAACATTTTTCAAGAAAAAGTGAAGCAGATTTTTCAATTCAGTACAAAAATTGTTCTCAACGCAAGTTATTAAGATAAGCTTTATTTTTTTTCATATTGATAAAGGCTAATAACATATTTTAACGCACAGCAAATTTTTTAAGACCCGATAACAGTAATTGCATGTCTGGGTTTGAATGAAAATAATGAAGTGTGAAGAAAGTAGAGTATTAGAACCTGTCTCCGTATCATTAACTGAGATTATTTAGATTTTCATTAAATAGAAAGTTTAAATAGTTTATTTATATTTGGTTTTTCTAAGTTATAGTTTCCGCCAAATGAGTCTGTAAAAGGTTTGATTAACTTTCATTATGTTTTCATAAAATCGTTTATTATAAATTTCATCAGATAAAAATGATCTAAATGCAAAAAGTATGACGAAAGCTATAGTGTAAAAAGGAAACAGTGTTGGAATGTAAACTTTTTAATGGAATTTGAAATATGATGCTTTATTTTTAGTCTTAGACTTAACAAGATTTTCTATACCCAATTCCAGAAGTTTTTCGTCAGAAATTCAGAGCAGATCTACACCAAAGTTTCACCAGAAGCTAAAGAGTTTATAATTAAACATTACATAAAGTGAACTTTGTCCATTTAAAAGTGAATTTCATGCAGAACTAACAAACATATTCCCGTTGATACTAAATGTCAGTTTACAATTTTATCTTCCACCGATCTTACAGTAAAAAAGAAAATTCAAGCAGTTTGTAGTTTCTTAAGAAAATTAGCGGAGCATAACAAATTATCCGATTAAAGTACCAATCACATCAATCTTACGTTTACCAGATTGTACAATCTTGATTATTAAACACAGCTTACACAGAAAGTCTTATTAAAAATTAATAGTCTGAAACAATAATCGATTGTATGCTAAATCAATTGAGCAAATTAAAACTGTCGTACTTTATTTTCGTTTGATATTGTGTGCAGAAATAAAAGGGAGAAATGAATGAAGCCAGAAGAGGTGTCGCAACACGGCCTAATGCACTGGATTAGTCGTCGTTACATAAACACGACAAATTGTCGTGGAAACGTAGATCAATTGCGGGACACACGAGTCATAAACCCGCGAGACGACAGCCAACGAGTTTGTAAATATTCAACATCCAACAGGAGGAGAGAGAGGCATTCAGATAACAGTACTGCCACTTCGGCATTTTGTAAACCGTGGCTTCGTTAGTCTCGTCTGTATTGCATCACGCGTTTGATACGCAAACGCATGCAAATTAACTCGCCCACAAATTATCCGCAGAGAGCCATTAGTTTAGCCGTAGTTAAATGCCCGGATTCATGTTTAATTTTCAGCTTTGACATTTCAAGTGTCCGGTGGAAAATAATTTCCTCTCTTCATGAACCCCAAAAGTTAATAATGTGGGATTTGCATGCACCAGTTTTTTTTAAAAAAAATAGCTATAATGGATACAAAAAGTGATTATCATGTAAACCATGTTTTTTAACTCAGTAATCATAAATATCATTACTGAATTACACATTTAGAATTATATTTGTCAATTTTAATTAATTCCTTCTACACCAAAAATTAACTTCTCACTAAGGATAACAGTTGAGTATAATAATTAATTTTTCCAATGCAACGGTTAAAACTTGTCGAACAAGGTGCAAAATTTCTGTTACACAATGTCTCGGTGAAAACAAGAAAATAGCAAGACAACATTCCACGGACACCGTTTCCGCAAAGATGCACCACATTTTTCTCGCCAGATGTCACTGATTTGCAGTGACAATAATGAGCTCTCAACCTGTCGTTCCCATTTGTTTATCATTTTATTTTGAATCAAGTTTTAGAGTCATCTCTAATCGGTTTAGAATATGGGAATTAACTTTCAATTTGCGCTGAGTTAAATTGCAAAAATTGTTTTCACCGAGGGGGAGCTTTGTTCCCCAATTTGCATATCAATGTTGGCCCTTTGTTGCTGCGTTGAATGCAATTTTTGGTCCCTTCTTTACATCCGACTGCTGGATTGCAACTAACAGAGAAAATGATCGTAAAACCTGTTGTCTCGTTACACAGGTGTCTACAAATAGTTATCGGTATGGCTTAAGGGTTCTCAAATCTAGAACTTCAAAACTTTTATAATAATTGTTTACCAGCAGAAAGCAAGTGACTTTTACGATGAAATAATTTTGGATTTTTTGGTGAAATGCCAGATGATGAATGTGTGATACAATTTTATTATTTGTTTCATAATTCTGGCACCAAGAGCACTTCTTATGTAATTAAGTTTCCTCAACTTTGTTGCGACGAAGTAATTTGTGGTGTGAGACCTACAAACAAATTCGTTTACATTAATTATCAAGTTTTATTGAGCCAAAAATTAAGTAATAATAATAAAGATCGTGAAATTTTGAGGTGCTTTATAATGATCAATCATATTTCTTTTGCGCCCATTAGTCACTTCTAATCCGGATTACTCGCAGACCAATGAATTTTAACCAAAGACCGGATTTTCGGCTCGTCTATGGAAATTTCAGTGGCAATCCAAAATGTATAAAAAAACGAAGAGCTTGTCGTAAAAAAATATCGGACGTAAAAGATATTCGTGACTTCCCGTCAGCTCTTTTTAAAGCTTCTGGGCACGTAGCTCGTTTTGAAAGTTGCTTCCTTCCTCGCAAAATGCTGCGTTTTGCTCCATCTAAGCCGAACGAAATTCCGTCTGCCAATTTATGGATCATAAATTTGTTATTTTAAAAGAGAGCTTTTTTCGTTCTAAAATAAAAATTCATGTAACAAGTTAATTAAGTGAATTTTGTGCGACGACAAGTGCTATTTATAATGCTTGCGCTATTACGCGAATTATGCCACTAAGGGCGGGAATATAATTATAAAGTTGAACAACAAGTGAGTCGTCGGCTGAAAATTAAGTCGTCACCTTAGGCTCATCTCTGGGTTATAATTATTTTTGGATTTGACGCTCGGCTTAGGGCAAATCAACATTCATCATTGTTAAGTCGGCATAGAAAAAGTGAAATTATTTTTAGATAATTTTAGTTCTAGCATATTTTTCTATTAGATAACTTAATTCTAATTGTAGATTAAGACAATTTTTAATTATTTTTCTTCAGTGATTAAGAGTTGTTATTTTTTTTTCTTGCAGGTAAGAACTCGAGCATTTTACATAAATCATCAATTATCAGTATGTAAG
>JABFPM010002809.1:0-15698 GCA_022817325.1 Idris sp. 1 HC-2018
CCATAATCGGAAGACCTCGATAAAAAATTGATGTTTATTAACCTGCAGAAGTGGAACTGAATGCACTCTGCGAAGCGTACGTTCCGTCAGAGGTAACCAACTGAGAGGGTTGCGACTGTGTATTACTGTCTTCAGCTGGCTTATCACCAGCCTGCCTTTTGTTTTCTGCATCGACCAACGGCAGTTCACCTAAGGTCGTTCTAATGCGGCTCAACACCGACTCAATGTCTTCTTTCGATGTTGCGTATTCACCCAAAATCCACAGAGCTGCTCTGTGAACTCTAACCGAACGAATTTGTGCAAAGACCTAAACACAAAATTGTCATTATAATAAATACTAATAAAAAACACACTAGAAAAAATATGTTGATCTTAAATAAAAACCATATTGAGTTTAAAAATATGAATTTAAAACATATTTAGGATAGAAAATTGATTGATTCTACCTCCAACAACTTTTCAATGATAAGAGGTCGCAGATTTTCAAATCTCTGAATGGCTTCGCGAACGAAAACAAGAACGTCTGTGGCAGCAGCTTCGTTGTTTTCCGACAAAAAGTCTGTCAGAACTGGAATCACCGTGGCAGCGACATCTGGGAACTTGATGCAACAAGCGTGAAGAGTTCTGACGAGAAGTTGGCGGTATTTTCCGGCGTCCTCGTGCTCGCCCCCAGCTGTTCTCAGAATCTCCTTCTTCAGCAACTGCACCATTTCTTCGACGGTGCGAGTTGTCACCAGGTCCATGGCAAGAGCCAGGGTCTTGGTTCGAACTTCCAAGGCTGGAGAACCTGTATTCAAAAATGAATTTGTTTAATATTAAAGTTCATTTTATGTATATTAAAGTATATTATGTAAACAAAAGTGTATTTAACATATCACACTAGAGTTTAATTTAACTTACCTAGCACACGCAAAATATCCATAACAAGGTCCTGCAGGACTCGTTCGTGGGATGGACTTTCTTTCATCGCAATCAGCCTGTCAAGGACAATCAGTTTGACATTGTTGTCGCTTTCTTTGACAACCAGCTCGATGTAGCACGAGGCAGCGGCTTTGATTGCTGTTGGAGCGCTGGAAAGTGTAACCAAAGTGCCTGCGGCTTCGTAACGAACCGCCGCACTGGGCGAATTAAGTAAACTGTAAATGCATCTGATGAATCTTGCTCGTTCCGATGGATTTGCCAAGCAGACCTGAAATTCAAATTAGAAACATAATATAATATAATCAAATTCTTGTTTCGATTTTGATTGAACGTTAATCTTCACCTTGTATATCAGTTCCACTATAACTAGTTGTAAGATGTCACCAAATGTTGGCACTTGGTCCAGGCAAGAAGTCAAATAAGTGAGAGCGCGGCTCTGTTTGGCATGCAAAAGCATAAGGAAGGCATTTCTTCGACAAGACATGTCCTGCTCGCCCTCCAAATACGTTGCAATCAAGTCAGGTGCATCTGGTATTAAAAACTCAAAATTTCGGTAAATGGTAAAAATGGCTAACACTGCGTTACGTCTCACGTAAGAGTGTCTGTGCTCCAAACAAGCGCTTATTGCTGGCATCAGCGGCTCCAAAACTTCCGGTTCCTTTAGTTTGCACAAAAATCTGCAACATATTAAATTAATGTTTTTATTTTGTATCAATAAGAAATAAAGAATAATAAAAATTGTACCTTAACGTGGATCCTCGAACAAACTCATTGGGATGCTGCAAATCTTTTCTGTAGGCGTCGCACACGAGAATCATTTCCTGCAACAAATTGCCATCCGCATTTGTCTTGGGAACGATCTCCCAGAAAATGAGCAGCAACTTTTTTATCGTGTGGTCTTGCAGAGGCAACACAAATCTTATTATAGTCATCAAAATTCCTGGCAGTCGTTCCCCATTCAAAATCATGTGAATCGTTTTTTTCAGGGCCTCGATTTTGACATTTGTGTCGCCGGTCTCGAGGTCCTTTTTCAGCTGAAGTTCATTCAGCGGTTCGGTGTCGGTTGGTACATTTATTAGTGTGTAACACGGTTGCTCCGTGCCACTCATCTTGAAATCTTTTCAAGCAAACAGCGGGTTTAAACTCTGAAAAAAGATAAATACGTTTTTCAATTCAATTATAGTAATTAGTGTTGCATCAGAAATGATAACAAAATGTAAATTCGGTATTTTATGATAGTGTTTGAAATACACAATTTTAGTTTATTGCAACTGTCAAAATACTGCATTAAAGAGAGGCACATTTTGACAGTTGTCAAAACTGAAACGAACGATCATATGCCACGAAGTCAAAAGTTATGAAAAGTTTTGAAAATTGTTTACAGATGTTACTAAGCAAATATGTCAGATATAAAGGTTTTTTTATGGTAAATTGTTAATGATAATGATAGGTTATGACAAAACTGTGAACATAAGTGAAAATGAAAGCTGTGTACTTAACCCTCTGTGTGACAATGAAAATAAAGTACAGCTTCACTTACACAGTAATTAAGCGTTGAAAAATGTTTGTAAAATCACGTGGATGAGAATTCTGAACATTTAAAAATTATTTCATACATTAGCCAAACAGTATACGTGTCAGATTCCAGCAATAGCTCTTTTAGATGAACTTTCTTGTGGCATTCCGTATTCCGTTGTTCTAATACTGTGTTGGAATTTGTCTAGTGGAATTGGAATATTCAGTGCTACCAACTTTTATAAATTAACTTGAGTACATTCAAAATTTGTTTGTCATGAATTTATAATAACAATTTTAGATAAAAATTTACTTATCATAATCGAAATATTGTACATTAATTAAAGTTTTAATAAATTTTTAATTAAGTTTTTTTTGTTTTTGTTTTTTGTATCATTTTAAAAATTCATTTTAAGACCCATGCAAAAGTTAAAAATATTTGAATGCGAACAAATCTAAACTTATTATTTTTCTAAAAAATTCTGATTTTTTCTTCCCACTTGATTTAACTAACTAATTTAGTTCGAATATATTTTCAAAGAATTTTATTTAGTTTTCTTACATAAATTTTAAGCACTTTATAAATCAATTAATAACTTACAAAACATGAGGATTCATATATCTTTTTACGCGAAAACGTTAAGATAATTATTTCAATACAAATTTTGAATAATTTAATAATTAAAAAGGTCAAATTTGCTTGGAATTTTTTATTGTTTCTTAGAAAAGGTTTTAATTTTCATAAATAAAATTTTTTACTATTTACTTTTTTTATTTGAAATATAAATAATTACACATAATTTTATCTTATATTGCTGCTTTTTTATACTAAATAATAAACTTAGGAAAGGTTCAGCTATAAAAAAAATGTTATTATACACCAATTTTTTTCGTTTATAATATTTATTTGTTTATAAACATTTCAAAATATTTCAACAATTAATAATACAGAATGATGATTTACAAGAAAAATCTTATGTATTAATTTTTCACGACTTCCTCTACAATAAAAAGTTTGAAAATATGCAAAATTTATTATTTAAATTAAAACTAATGAATGAAATAATAATAAAAAACTTTATACAAAAAGTTTAATTAACAAGTTTTCAAAATTTTCTAAACACGTAACTTATAATATTGTTTACAATAGGGAGTAAATATAATTATATTTACACAACGATACTTCTAAACTTACATTTTTAAATAATATACTTGCCATATTTTACAATTTGTATAAATGTTATACAGTGAAATTATATAAAGTACACGAACGAATTGTTCTCCTTTCGAAACCTAATTAATTTTAAGATCTAATTAATTAGTTAAGATTTAATTAGTTTAAATTCGATAAAAAATATATTAGTAAACTACAAATTAAAATATAACTATACGTTTTGTACAATATTTAAAATTGCAAAATAAAAGAAACAAAGTTGTGAATTAAAAATTTTCGAGTATTTCACTAATTTTTGGTTCTTTTTAAATGCAACATCAAAGCCTATTAATTAATCACTTCTCCAACGACGTTTGAGTTATGATTAATGAATCATAAAAATCAGTTTAAAAGACAGGTTTTTTGAGACATATTTTGTACTGCTGACTACTATTATCTGAAAAAAGAAAAAAATGTTAATATACATTATTAATACTATTTTTGAACCTACAAAAATAAGAAACAAAAAATTTCATAAAAATTTATCAATTTGAAAAAAAATACCTTTAACAATACTAATAGTAAACATGCTCTGGTCTGGAAAATGTACGAGCATGTCTTCGTTAAGAAGAACATGGGTTTCTTCAGGACCGACGTAATAAACAGAATAAAGAGATTCGGCATAAGGTAAATTGAAGGTATCCGTAAGTTTTTTCACAAGGGTGTTGACACACGGTGAACGTAAAACAACGCCCCGCCAGGTCGCCGTGTTTGGTGACTTGTCCTCCATTGTGAAATAAAGAAAAGTCCTAGTTCGGTTCTTGTGAAGCATGTTGTATAAGCGGACACCCTCCGCGAAGCTGCAAATTTTTATCAAATCATCTCGCATTAAATTAAACATATCCTCGCCTGTATAATTTATAAACATTGGCAAGAAGGGATGAAAGTTGTTTGATCTCAACCATTCAGCGGTTACAGCTGGGCTCGCCTCACTGTCCAGGTTCCTTGACGCTTGAACCTAAAACCAATGTTTAATACCGAATTATTTTCCAGGTTGAACATTTGATTTTTGTGCATAATCTCAGAAAAATACTTTGTATTAAAAATACAAAAAATGATTTTTCAGTTTTTTGCCTATATTTCATAATATTTTATAATTTAGGGAATGAAAATATTTTCAGGTGTTGTATAAACTTCATTTTCTCCTAAATAAATAGCAAAAATTAAAGCAATTATTATTATTGTAATTTAACACTAGAACTATCAAAGGGACAAATTTATCCCTTTTGGAAATTGAAATGTTCATAAAAGACTCAAAATTCAATAAATTTGTTTGCAAATTTGTGACAATTATTATTTTATAAAGTACTTTACTTCATCCAATTTTGAAGGAAAAAATATTGGTTTGTTTATAAATATTGATACAATTCACCTAGAACTATCAAGGGGACAAATTTGTTCCCGATAGAGTTTTTTATAAACAATAAGTGGCAAATTAATTTTTGCTTCGACTAGAATACTTTGTAGTACTAATAAAATCAATGAGACTTAAAATCTTCTACTAATGTATTGTAAAAAAGAGCAAGAAAAAAGTGAAAAAAATGAAATAATAGGCAACATATAGAACAGTTATTTACTGTTAGAAAGTCTCAAAATATCAACGCTATTTACCGAATTCGTTTATATTTTATAATTTTAAAAAAAAACTCTAATTACAGTCTAGATGGTTTCATTCTTCAAAATACATTGCAAAAAGATCGACTTTTTATTTTTATTTATAACAAATTAAAAAAATTGAGGGGACAAATTTGTCCCCTTGGTGGTTCTAGGATAACAGATTTTCTGCTAGTTCTAGAGTTCATAACAAAAATTCAAAAACTAAATATGTTTCTTCAAAGCAACAAAAGGGTGAATAAAATAATTTTAAGTAGCTTATTATTTTTAAATTTGCCTACTCACATTAGGGTCAGTGTTAGAATCTGTCAAAGTATTTAACAAGGACGAAAAAGATGGAGTCAATGAATTATTGCACTTTTCCATTTTAACGATTTCTGGAGAAGATGCTGATGCATTTGACGAAGTAACTGCCAGACACGTGCTAGAGGTTGACACGGGGGAAGCATTCCCTTCATTCGATTGGGGGCTACAAACAAGTTTGAAAATATTTAAAAATCATTCATTTCAAATTAAACAGAAAATGTAGATTCAAAATTAAATATTTCATACCTTGAATCGATCGTTGAGTGTGGACTTCCAAAGTTCGTTTGAACTGAAGATGGAGGAGGAGGGGGTGACAAAGCTTCCAAAGGAATCTACGAGAGTTTAATTTTTTTTATTAGTTAAATGAAACAAATATAAATAACAAAATTTAAGCAATATAAAATTAGTATAAAAAATAACTGACCATTTTTTTATTAGATAGACGAATCAAAATTGACAAAATAATTATTCGTTTTAAATAATTGTATTTAATTCTCGGTTGTATATTTTCACCTTTTTCAAAGTTGAGTTACAACAAAATTCTTAAAACCAATTGGTTTTAGTATAATTATTACCTTATTTATAAATTGTTTGTTCAGTTGTTCATTTCTCATGTAACTAAGACATCTATTGATCAATCTGTAGATAATGCGATAATATTGTAAATTTAATATTATTTTCCATGTATTTATGTTTTTAGTCAAAAGATGTCTTAGTTAATTAACAAAAAGATAATGATTATATTTTTTTCATTAACTTGGTTGTAACTCAACTTTGAAAAAGGTAAAAATCTACAAACGAAACGTTGGAGAACTAAATAAAATTCTTTAAAAATAATAATAAAATTAAATATTTACCTCTCCTAAAACTGTACAGTCGCAGCTAGATTGATACTTGTCTTGTTCATGTGGAGGTCTGCGCATAATTTTATCTCTGTCCTGTTTATGTTTACGATCTGCTCCTTTTAATTTGAAAACTTTAATTTGACAAGAGGCTGCATGCAACCTTGGTCCACCAGGTAATCGAGTTTCAACCTGAATGCGGAAAGGAACACCTTTTTCTCCGCCATGCTTTTTCGGAGTGAACTCCGTGCTGATGCAATTGATCTGTCAACAAGTTTCGACAAAATCAACTTTAAATTTCTTTTAATGTTTATAATAGAAAAAAAAATTAATTCTAAAGTTAGTTATTTACCTTTATATAAACTCCAACTTCTTTGGTTGGATCCCACATAAATTCAGCAATATTGCTTGCAACATTGTGTTGCATTACATTTATAACACCGTAACTTAAGGGAACATCGACCTCTAAAAGTCTCTCACCAGGTCTAGCTCTCTGCCAAGCACCAATTTGTTCACGTTCAGTGTACTGAAGACGTCTTTCGTGAAAACACAAACGTATTGTAGACTGAAAATTAAAAGAAAAAAAAATTAAACATGAAAAAAAACATAAGTTAAAAGTTAAATATTATTTGCAATTACTTTTAAAAACTTGGCACGGAAAGCAGACAAATCTCCCATTTTTTTAAGCTTGATTTCATACGATTGACCTTGATTCAGATAAGTCAAAGTTTCCTCGTTGAACTTGGTGGCCATACTGGTTGCTGCTGCTAAAACATATTGGAAGCTGGGAAAGTAAAGAATTGAGAAAATTAATCAGTCAGATTGAATTTAATTAAAACAAATGTTATTTTTGTCAGCTTACCGGCAGTCTTCAGTGAACTCACACCCTTGCTGGGATGATGATACTTGGTTACCAGAAGGTGAGGTCGCCGGGTACTCCTCTTTTGATAAATAAAGCAGTTGATGAATATTAGTTGACGAATGTCCGTTTTCGTTATCAGATGGAGAATTACCTATGTGTCCGTTCATCGGAGGAATGGCGCCGTTGACTTTTGCTTGTGAGGAATGCAAAATACTGAACAAAATTTTATAAAGTTAACTCTTTTGTTAGGTCCATCAGGAAATAGATAATAATATTATAATGATATTTAAATTTTACGTTTTCAGTATACAATTCTGAATTCATTTTACCTAGAACCGTATCTTGCAACTGCAGTAGCAAGATCAGCCACAGCAATTGCAGACAGTGAACCTTCAAAATCTGCAGCCAGATGTTCTGCAAACTCTTCAACTTGTGACCATCCTTGATTGCTTGGACCATTACTTCCTCCGCCATATTCTGAAACCGAAAACCAATTTTCAAGTATGATCATTTTCTTGTAAAGTTTTACATGTTTTTAGGAACTCTTCAAAACGATTGCTTAAACAAAAAATTGTATCTTAGTGGTTTATTTTTTGCAAACGAGCAAAACTTGCCAACTATTTCTACCTTGTGGGGCAATCTGAGGCTGCTGTTCAGTGCCATTAAACCCACAAAATTTGCAACTCTTAAAAGCCGAATAAGAGCCAGTTGGATATCTGCGTAAATGGATATACTGATTCCTAGATCTATCGGCCTCAAACCACTTCATGCCCGAGATAATGCATTAGCAGCTTTTCCAGTGATAACTCATCAATTTATCAGCAGACAAACAGACTAGCCATGCGGACACTCACTTATTTTTTTATTTATTTTTTTTTTTTTTTTGAAAAAACACCTCGTGACGAGGATTTTTCCGAGCGTTTTAATTTCATGCTACTGAAACATAAAACGGGCTTTCGAAACCCAGCGTTTCTTCAAATAAAATCATCTCGTGACCTTACGGAGGCCAGATTGAACTCCATTTCTCCTTCTTTTGAGTGAAGCTGATAAGAAAGAATACACACTTATGCGTTTAATGCTGATCAATGATTCTGACTACGCAGTCAGCTTTTCTTTTTCAAATAAAGAAAGATAAATTATTTAATCGCGCAGAGTTCCTTTCGAGAGATAGTCTTCTCAGAAGCTGTATGAGTTTTTCAGTTTTGTTTGGTACATCCAAGTAGATGTTTACAAAGAGAAAAAAAACAATTTTTACAATTTGATCTTGAGAAATTTATAAGAGGGAGTAAATTGATCCAGCAGATTTTTTTATTTTTTTACAATAAACTTGGATTGAGTTAATACAGTATAATCTACTATATATTCACCAAAAATAAGTTTATTTTTTTCTCTCATGTTATTTATTACATCTGAATGGTTTCATAAAAAGAAAAGATTTTAATTATTGTTTGTTTGTTACACTGTTAAAGGTCACTGATTATCAAACCATCTTTGATAAATAAAAAAAATGTAATTAATCTTTGCAGTCCTTTTTATATCTATTCAATATCATGTAGATTTATGGTTTTATGAACGAATTACAAAATAAAATATGAAACTGAATTCTAGCAATAGTTATTTAATTTAGTATTTAGTGTCAAACCGTTATATTCATAGCAATAAAATGCGCATCTAGAAAAGATTTCCTAACATCAAAATTTCCTGCAACCTGACTCATTTTCCTTGTTATTCAACAAACATGAATTCGAAGTTTTAATGCCAATATCACAGAGTTTCACCTTAGATGTTTTGTTGCACAATTATTATTATTAATTATGTATTTGACGTCACTTATTAATTAACATTCATGTCAACTGCATATGAATTTTACTGAAACATTTATGACTTCATTTAGTTATTTACTGTTATCATTAGACAAAAAATTTGCTTATTCAATCAATTAACATACGTTAATTTTGAAAAAGAATTCAGATTATAGATATACGTATAGAGCGATGTATCAAAATTTGTCATACAAAGATACACATAATTTTGATGATAGAATTGTAAATCAGACAGAGAATGAACAAGCTAGTAATGATTTATGATTCCACCTGATTCAATTTTATTTTACATTGGAATTAACTAAAAGTCAAATTATTTTATTTATGAAAATTATGGCAATAAAACTTATATAATTGAATATATTAATAGTTATTTTTGTTTAATATATTTGCTTATTCATATCAACAACTTTTTGTTTAATCTTAATACGAATTAAATTATTCTTCATACATACCATTTCTTTTACGCTTCTTATCAACATCTGGCACGTGATACAATGGATCTGCAGAGCGCTTTTTCACTATGCCCTGTGGTTCCCTCAAAGCATTCGGAGATAATCCATTTTCTGAATGAATTTCGCAATCCGAATGAGGCGACTGTTTCAACCGCTTATTTTGCCACGATACATTTTGCAATGTACTGTATTCCAATGATTCCTGTCAAACAATAATCTCAGTTAACACAAAAGTCATAAATTTTATCATCAGCTAATTCTTTTAGTTAGAATTTAAAAAGCACATTTCATCATTTAACTAAGATATGTTAAAATTTAAATTCAAGCTTTGTCTTTGTTGAAAACAAAAATCTTTTCTCATTGCAAAAGACGTTATAATTTATTGCAAGCCTATCGTCAAAGGTATATCATCAACTTTTGTTTATCAAAGATACAAAAGTGAAAATTTTTATTAGTTTTGCATTTAATCTTATCAGTTGTCAAACATGCGCACGATTTCAAATTGTTTTCATTCACATCATTAATTACATGAATCTACTCTTTTGTAATGAATAATATAGAAAGAATTGAAATAAAATCAAGAGAAAGCTCTCGACCTGAAGATATACAATACAGAATTAAGATTCAAAAAAGTAGGAACCCAAATTTCCACCTCTTTTTTTCCACCAGCCTTCTTTTCCACCCTATACAATTTTCCTCTCATTACATATTTCCACCTAACCCAATATTCCACCTACTTTTTTTACACTTAAACCAATTTTCAACATTTAATTTTTGAAATACAATTTATTACCAAATGCATGTAAAAAGTATACAAAATGTTGTCAAATATAATAAACATAGCCTAAAATTCGATATTATATCCGATGAGTTTTATATATTTTAGTACATTATTCTTTTCTTTGTATGGCGCATATGTGTTTACTATATTATAAATCCTGTCTTCATTAATTTTGGGGCCAAGTGGAACATATCTTTTCTTCACAGGTTGACCGAGAGCTATCTGTTTTCTCATTTGCTCTGTCTCCTTGTTCTTTTTTTACTTCCTCGATGAAGGTATGTAGACCAGGATGATCTTTCCCAACAACAACTTGAAAGCGGTTATGCCAGCCCTCAGATTGATTGTTGGTGCGAGCCATTTTTTTGATTATCAAATCGTAGGACGTGAAGTCCGTCTACTTCCACGAGCCTTTCTTCCACGAATGTAATTTATCTGTAAATTAATAAAAGAATAGCTTAATGAATGAAACTAAAATATAATATTATAGCTATAACGTACTTCAAAGTATTCAGCTACAGGTAAAAATTCATCTGGAATTTGGTCCATAAAATCGTCAAAAACAGAAACCACGTCTTCCTCGGGGACAAAGGCCAAAGCAGCCATCATGCGTGCCGCACTTCTCACATTTTCGTCCTGGGCATCTGCATACTGAACTTGAAACCCTTCTGCTTGCACTTTTCTGTAAATGCTCTGAGAAACGTGGAAAAACAGGATTGTACTTCAGACGTGCGAAAAGTCGTTTGACTTGCATTGATTATTGCAAGTTCGAAATCCGTCATGATATACGTAGGCTTGAAGTGTAAGTATATTTGTCAGGAATCGTGGCTAAATCCTGAATTGTTTTAGGGTTTGGTGGTGGTGAGCCCTTCGCTTTTTCACGCGCGGCACCTTCTTATATTTTGTCTATCGGGCAATTGCGACAAAACTTCCATCGATACACCCACCAAAGCATCGCGCACAATCACTGATGGATGTACTTCTGGGTATGCTGCTGCCTTGTGCAAAAGGCCAACCCTTAGCTTCAGCGCTTCCACCTCAGCAATGCTGGATGCATGTTCACGATGGGGGGAAGCCTCGGGTCCTCCTGATAGCAGGACAATGTTTTAATCCTCACCTCTGGTACGCGCACTGGCAAAGCACAATCCCTTTTTTCGACATACTCATTTTGTTACTCCATGTCGCAATGGATTTGATTTGTAATAAAGAAAACCGTCAATATTTAAAAAAAAATCTTTACGCATATTTTTTACTAATTCGATTACCATATTTACAAGAAATGTCGTTATAAATTTAGCTAACAATAATTTAGATGTCAATTGAATGTTGAACCTAACACTTGTGACGTTTTGTATGAAATAAAGAAAAGAACTCTACATTTAAAATGTGAAAAATTCGAAAGTGGACCAATATATAGGTGGAAAATTGTACTCGGTGTAAATATGGCAGTGGAAAATTGGGGTACAATTATTTAAATTAAATAATCATAAAATTTAAAAAAAAATCCCTATAAATTATAAATTGAAAATTTTAACTATTTGTTCTTTTAAATATTGACAATTAACAATTTTATCAACTTACAAAATGTATAAAATATAAATATAAATAATAGAAAAACATGTATTTCAAGTTGATGGTTTTTTTGAAAATAGAGAATGAAATCTAATTTCTCTAAAAATAAATATTAATTTTCTAAAAAAAGCTATACAAATTATTTTCCGCATGTTCTTTTCAATTATAATAAACAAAAAAAATTAAATAATAGAAATAGAATATACACTTTGAGCATTAATTCATTGTATTTAACGTTCATGTGATTTTAATATGAAGAACATTGTTTTGAATCATACAATTATGAAAAGATACAAACTGTTTTTTCGATTAAACGCTTTAAATATAAGTTGCTCATTTTCTATAGAAAATGATGATATTTCATCTTTTTTTATATCAAGACTTTAGAATTCAAACGATTATTTACAAATATACATTCACATGATTAGAATTGTGAATTTTCTCATTATCTAACAACAAATTATTAACGTCGAGCAACGTATTTTTTAACTTTGTTATATCACAAAAGTTACTCGTATTTTGGTTTTAAAAGTTGCGTTTTTGCAGATACTTATTTTCAGTAACAAATTTCTTCTTAATCAAGTTGTTTATACTCTTATTACTACAAGATCAAATATTTAATGTGTAAGAATCATCATTGATAAATCTAATCATGATATTAAATAATCATCGCATGTTATTTAATAAACTAAAATATTTTTGAATCCTACGATTCTTGTAACAAAATATGAGACTACTGTATTTTAACTTGATCTTGAATCGTTATAAAACTACAATTCTCTTTTTAACATATACTCTTTCGACGACACAAAAATTGCAACAACTTAACTAACGTCCAACTTAAAAAAGTTAAACTTAAAATTGTCACAATTTTTCTTCTTTTAAAAGTTTTTTATGACTTTAATATGTTTTATTTTCTTTTACGTATCGATAGTAGATGTTTATAAAAGTTAATCTTACATTTGATAATATGAGCATAATACCTTTGTTGATGTAAAAAATTCGGATGTTCATTTCAAATGTTTCCATTAAAAAAAGTTAATAGAACAAGTTCATTTTTCTTTGTCAGTGTTTATATTCTAATGTTTTTTGTCCACATTATATAAATGATAAATAAGATGGTTACATTACTTCATTTTCTCTTGAAACATCAGCTAAATTGGCTTTATCGTCATCTTCCGACGGTTTAAGCTCATTTTCTATATGGCATTCATAGAGTTCGATGCTTCTAGACGCTTCTGCGTTATACCCAGTGGCGCCCTCACATTCATCAACAGCGCTCTCACTCTTAGTAACGCTATTTACCTCGACCTCTGTAAGATTTTCGAGTTCTGGCTCTTCCAATAGTGTTTCTGCTTCAGGCAAAGATTCTGTTGCTAATAGAATAGGATCCTCGATGTCTATTGTGTGGCTCTCGTCCGAGATGTCAGCTCGGCCTTCCTCGGTACCGATTGACGCGGAAGTGAAATATTTAAGTTTAAATTCATTTCCGGTGGATTCAGCTCGAGTAGTCATTGGTACGTTGAGAGAAAAGCGACTGCTTTGAGAATCGCGTCCGTGTTTCTCAAATGAACGTCGTTTGTTATCGTCCGAACGAGAATGATAAAGTTTTGGCTGACGTGAACGCATCAGGTTTTCTCCGCTGTTGGCCCTCGATCGCATTTCCGTGTCGTCTGATATGTACTTGGTATAATCAACGGAAAACCTTTCCATCGAATATTTTCTGCAAATAAAATCAATTATGAGTAAATAATATATTACATTTTTTTAAATCGATACATAGAAAGAATTTTTTAATTGTATTATGCAAAAGAAAGTTATTTAAATGAATAATTAACTATAGTTTTTCATATTTAATGAGTTCTTAAAACTAATATTAATGTTTTCAACTTTTGTAATTTATCAAGCAAGTATGTGAAAGTTAATGAATGAAAATTATTTTCATGTCTCTTGAGGAGTTCAAAAGACCATTTTCCGAGCAATTTTGGCTAAAAAACATCGTTTGTGTCTCAAAAGCTGAAGGTAATTAACCTTAGTTTGAGATGCAGCTTTTGTCTTTACCATTCTCGGCATTTCTCTAGTACCGCTTGCCTAACTTTGAATGCTTGTTTCTAAGACTTTGAAATATATGTATATAATATACTATTAAACGTTTATTTTCCCGAAAGACGAGTTATTTATTGAATGAGAATATTAAAAGTGCTTTGAAACTTATACAATAAATTTAATGGCTTCTTCAAATTTGTTTTCATATTTTATGAATAAATATTTGAATTCAAAGTAGAATATAAGAAAAAAGTAGTCTAGTATATTGACTAACCGATAGTCATATTTGCGAAAATCCGGACTTTTGCGAAACTCAAAGCTAGCTTTGCGATAGCTAGCAGATTTCTCGAGTTTGCGATCCCCACCTATTCGGTCGAAAGACATCTTGCGAAAATCACGTGGAGAGCATTTACTATTCAAATCTTTGCAAAGCTCCTCCACCATCTTCAGATCTATTGAGTTTCTTTTGCGAGGCACAAAATCATCTGGATATCTACAAAAAGCTCCTGAAATAAAGCAATTATAGTTACAAATACGAACGTCAGAGGATTTTAGTAAAAGTTTTTATTTTTGTTAACTATTATCATACTTAAAGTATACTTATATACTTATACATGCTCTCTTAATTTGAAAAAATGCAAATTCACTTTTTTCGGAATCTATAGTTCGTGTTTTCTCAAAAAGTGAATAGTCCTTTTTTCAAAAAAGTGAACTAGTCAAGCTGCAAAAGAGTGAAAACTAATATTTAATAAAAAGAACACGAACAGTTGTATATTGATTTGATAAAAAAATATATAATTAATAAACGCACTTTTTAAAAAGTGAATAAAAAGTATTAAATTTCTAAGTTCAAATTTCCCTGTGATAAAAATTAATTTACCTTTTGAAAAAGTGAATAAAGAGTTCACACCTCAAAAAAGTGAAATTTTCGTTTTTTCACATTTAGAGAGTGTATATATATTTTCGAGTACATTTTTAACAAAAATTGAAACTTTGAAGTCGATCTAGTGAATAAAGAGATTTTCAGTCTGGAATTTACTGTTCACAACAATACCTGGCAATTTCGGGGAAAGTGTGCTAATTTTCTTCGATTCATCGCCCTCGTCGAGGTCTTCGATTTTTGTCTGACGAGCTAATTGGTGTCGACGCGCCGTGTCAGAGCGATCCTTCACCTTTAACGTAACCGGACCTTTGTTTGGGATATGCAGATCCATGGCCATAGAAGCTTGGCTGCCATTGATTTTCTGTTGCTCCAGATTTTCTTTACTTATCTGTGTTACAGTAAAAAGCGCATATAAATTTTCTCGTCACAATGGCCGTTTAGAAAATTCATTGAACTGAAGTTTAAAGAAGATATTTCGTTTTATGATTTTTTTTAATCAAAAATCATTTGCGAACAAATAAGTCAATTTCTCTGCAAAGAAAAAATGCAAAATTGAAAATTGAACTGAAGAATAAAATAATGTATTCAAATGAAATAAAACGAAATATTATGCTGATTTGTTGGAAAATAAAATGGTATCACCTGTTGTGGGTTGTAACTAGGATTATCGACCGAGAGTGCATGTCTCTGGAGCAATTCCGGATTTAAAAGAGCGCAACCTGCATACTTGGGCGCTCGTTTTCGCGGCGACTTTTTGTCAAGCAGCGTGGGTGCACTTGGACTTTTTTTCATCGGATGTGCGACACCTTTGTCTTGGAGGTTTTTTGAAAATTGTAAAAATTCCGCAGTGAGCTGCTTGCGGGACACT
>JABFPM010002810.1:0-15694 GCA_022817325.1 Idris sp. 1 HC-2018
TAAAAGTTGAATGTATTTTTCATCATATTACGACATAAAAATCTTGAAAAATTATTTTAAATTTTCAATAAATCAAAAAATATTCATGAGACAACAAGGTTAAAGGTTCCAGAGAATCGCCCATATATATTTTACAGTTTGACGTTTTATATAAATGTAACCAATAAAATAAACTTATTCATAGTATTGGTTCATGTAAAACAATTTCATTATATAGTAAAAAAAAATCCCTATTAATTTTCAAAATAACGAAATAACTATTGGAACATTAAAAATATGTCCTCTTGTTCTCTTTGTTTAAAACCAAAAGTTAAACTAAGAAACAAGAAGAAATAATTATATTTTGTAACCGTTAAGTTTTTAAGTTAGAAAACTACTTTATAAAAGCAGTTGTTACTCTTGAAGAAATTAACCGTTAAGATTTTTTCATTGTACCTTTTATATATCTTTAATTTAAAGTGAATATACGGTAAGTGATATATTAAACGTGTTATAATCAATTTCTTTAATTTAATTCTTTATTTATAATAACAAGTTATACAATATAGCACGTTTCAAATATCTTTCTATATACTAAACCTTTTCACATATTTTAAATGACTGACTACGGGTTTTCAGAAGGAAATATTTTTAATAATTTTGAGGATTTTTTAAACAATATTAAAAAATATGAAACAGATTTTCGTATAAAATTACACAAGAAAAGAAGTAGTACATTTGAATCTGCGCGAATCAAGAAGTCAGAAGAATCGAAGCTTCCATTTTACTCGATAGATTACCACTGTCAATATGCTGGAACAAATACAAGCTCTCATCCTAATAAAAAATTTAAGTATGTTTATAATTAATGAATTTACTGAAAAAATATTTTTATTAGTTATGAAAAAGTTATTATCATAATGTGAAGAAATAAAAAATTACTTTATTTTAATTTTTGTAACATCGAAAAAGTGAATTGTCAAATAAAAATTGCAATCAAAGCCTCAAAAAACAAAATGAATTATTGTGTCACGAAATTTTATGGAAACCATAATCATCCAATTATAAACGTTCCAGAAAAAGTATATAAATTTATAATTTACAATCATTGTTTTAATTCCATTATTTAATAGATTATATTACACTATATACATTAAATTAAATACATCAAATAATATTCCTTTATTTCTTAGAATAATGCTGACTATTTGGGCAATAATTCAGAAATAAATGGAATAAGAGAACAACAAATTATTGAAGAACCATTTATTGAAGAACCAAATACTGAAGAACCAAATATTGAAGAACCAAATATTGAAGAGCCAATGATTGATAATTATGAGAAAATGGACACATATGATTCTCAGGAATTAAGTACAGGTAAACGTCTTTGATATTATTATTTGATAAAAATTTCAACATGTTACAAATATAATAATATGTTTAAGTTTTTTATATTACTTATGAAAAAAATATGTTATATAAAAGGATCTATTTATCTGATAATGTTATAAGACGTGAGACTCAAACTTGATATTTTATTCAATACACGAATTAAAAAAATTAAATTTTTAAATAATTTTTGTAAAAAAATATATATGTATATTAGTATTATAGTATGAAATAATTATATTCTGAAATAAAATCTAAACATTTAATTGCTACCAATTTATGAATATTAATGAATATTAGAATGCTTCGGTTTGGATCATTTATAAATACTATGATTATTTTTTGTGGAATAATAATTATATTAATTTATTATATGCACCATAAGGGTAATAATATTGATTTTTTCTAAATTAATATTTAATATTCAATACAAAGAATAAAAAAAATAAAATAAAAAAAAAATATAATATTATTGTACATTAATTTAATTTTTGCAATTATGAAAAAAAATGCGAAATATATATAAAAATAATAAAGTTCAATTTGTACATTTTCAGAAGACAATGATAAACTTCGGTTTGAAACTTACGTTTCAAACATCAAAGAACTTATTTGGTCAAACAAAGACTTGAAAGAAGAAAGATTTGAAGTTTTAGCGGAACTAATAGACTTTTGGAACAATAATAAAAAAGTTTATTTAAAATCACATAATACTACTGAAAGGAATTCAATAGGTGCAATGGATACTAGCATTGATAATTTGAATTTAAATGAATCATTTTTCCAACAATTACTACCTCTAAATGATAGTGCCTCAGTTCAAGTAGAAGACAAAGTGTTGAAACCATTTTCAACACCTTCTCAATCAACATCTTATCAAAAGCCACAACCATCTATAGTTGAAAAAGTAATTTTGCATAAAGTGTCAACGAGAGGAAGACCAAAAGGCAAAGTATCCAAAGTTATAGGCACGAAGAAAAACACGGAATTGCTTCCTTTCAAAAATTTAAGTAGTTACAACAAAAGGAAGGAAATATTAAGTTGGATTTTACCAAATATATTAGTTGCAAATGTGTTGAAGGGAGAATATATTATAAAAGAAAGCGATATATCATTAGAATATATAAAAGATTCTTTTATGGACGAAGAATTAGATTTACAAATAATAGAAAATTGTTTCGAAAAATTGGCCTTTAATAATTTTATGAAGCTCGTTAAAAAAAAAAAAGGAAGCAGCATGTTTTACATGTGGAACATGTAAACATAAATTAAAAGAAAATTCAGTTTGCTGTAACTTTTGCTTATTGTGGTATGATTTTGATTGTGCTAATTTAAAAAAAGCCCCAAACTGTCGAAAAAATTGGTATTGCGAAGCATGCCAATTGAAATTTAAATAAGATATTTGAAAATGAAGTAAAATATACAATACAAAAATTATGATTCAGATTATAATAAAAAAATATTTTTTTAATATGTTAAGATTTATTTAATATTATTTTAAGATGTAATATGATATGTTAACATATTTTATTTAATATAAATTCTATATTTATAATTTATACTTTTTAAGCTTAAATTATTTTTATAAAAGAAAAAAAATGTGATGAAAATGTAATAATTTAATTTTCTTATTAAATAATTTATTTTAATAAATTGAATCAGGTAGATTACAAAATAATTAAGATTTACCTCTTTTCTGTTTCCCGTTTTCGGGTTTCCCGTTTAAGTTGTCAACATTTTAGTAAAAAACTAATTTATTCGCGTTTCCCGTTTTTGGGTTTCCCGTTTCCCGTGTGAATTATCAATATTTTTGCGTACAAAATAACGGCAACACTGTCAATTCCGTTTCCCGTTTTCAGGTTTCTGGTTTCCCGTTTTAAGGTGCGGATAACCACTTCCTATTTGTATTGTTGCTTTCATAAATACAGGCCCGTTTTCATGAATCTTTTCGTAATTTTCATTTCTACTCCACTTGACGTTTCATTGTAAACGGAGTTTAAAAAGTTTAAGGTCATAACCACAAATTGCATACTGTTTAAATGTATTATTATTTATGAGATTTATTTTAAAAAATTCAATCATATTTTTGTGAATAATATATTATTTTAAACATATTGTGTGTGTTTTAATTTATGACTTTATAAAAATTTTCGCAAGCTATGTAAATAACATATTCGATATAACTACTTGTCACTTTTAACTACAAAATTCTGATTATTTTCAAAAAAAGATTTTATTTTATTTTTAACAATTCTTTTGCTTTTATATATATGGTGCATAACAAAATTCATTACAAGATTGCCATTTAAGACGTTGACAACTATCAATATGTCAAGTAACACCAATAAAACAGCTGGTACGTACTCGAGTGTTAATCAAATATTTTTTAATTTTATTTACGTTCGATTATTCATTTGCAGATAACAGGGCAGTGTGTCCTTTTAAAGAAAAATGTTATCGAATGAGACCTACACATTTTTTGGAGATGTCACACCCGCACTGTAAGTAAATTTTTTTTCTGAGTATAAAATACACTTTTTAAATAAATAAAACTTAAATTATACGTTATAAATTGTGTATATTTAAATAACAAAAAATGAAATTAAAATTTGTATACTTACCAAAATTAAACTTTTTAATCCATATTTTTTTTCTTTTCATAAATTTGAATTAAGGTGATATATCAGTCGATTTGAATCTAATAAGTGCGAGAGAGACAGAGCTATTGGAATTTTCATTAGAGTGAGAAAGATAGCATGAAACGATTGACATATCACCTTAAGATGAAAATATATCACACCTGAAACTCTTTTTTCAAATTTTTGTTTAAATTAAGTTTTATGTTCTCTTAAGGTAAATTAATTTTTTTTAATTACTAAAATTACATGAGAATAGATTGTTTTTTATTTCTCTAATACTAAAATAATCTTCTATTATTTATTTCGAATGATTTGTATTAATAATTTATAAAATGTTTACAGTGGAAAAACTGGTACTACCTCAACTGGACAGCATCGTGCGGGTTCCTGCACACATTGGCTTCGAAGTGCCTGATCGTGAAAAACTTCTAAGTCAGTTGCAAGTAGTTCAAAAAGTTCTCAAAGACTTGGGATTCAAGGAAGAGGAGTCATCAACCTCCTCTTCGTCTCCGAACAATTCATCCGATGGCAGCTTAGCCGATGCATCAAGTAGTTCGTCCGAGTCAAAAGCCTCTCTCTCGCAAGAGATGAAGGAAAAAATTGAACGAAATAAACAAGCGGCACTTCAGCGTCGAAAAAATAAGCTTTTTGCAATGGACAAAAGGGCCGCAATTCTCGTGAGTCCCAGCTCGAGTTCCAATGTAAGTGAAGCCCCAAAAAAACGTGGCTCCGACTCTGATCTCGACGAGGCTCAGATTTCCCATAGAAAGAAGAGCCGAGCTGAACCCTCGTCGTCTACGTCGTCGGACCAGTCGAGTGAAAATACAATCATCCAGCAGATTAAAAACTGCAAGACCCAGGAAGACCGAGAGACACTGCGGAACAAAGTGCTGGAGAAAATGCGACAAAAGGGTATCAGCGTTTCGCTGGCAGATCGCGGCGAGTTTGCTCTGAAGTATGCCATGTCGGCACCATATCATTTATTTTTTACCCGAGTGGTGGATTCAAAGCCCACACACGGGGAAAACCTAACCGTCACTTTCCCGGAGATTCTCGATCGAAGCTTGGGAGAAATTGAGAGCAGTGTGCACATTAATTTTATGGTTCAGCTGGGCTGGTTGACACTTCAGTATTTACTTGCATGTCAGAAGTGTGACATGCTTTTGGTGATTGGCGAGCTGTGCGATATGGAGGGCGAACAGTCCAAAATTCCAGCCAATATCAATGTCTACAAAGTCCCTAAAACGAACGCTTATGGTATTCATCATTCAAAGGTTTCGATGTTTAGATACAAAGATGGTGGAATCAGGATTGTTATTTCCACGGCTAATCTTTATGCGGATGACTGGGAAAATAGAACCCAAGGGTATGTATATATATATATGAGATTTAATTTATTTATACTTATTTAGGTAAATAGATTAAAAAAGTTCATGTTTCAGACTTTGGATGTCTCCACATCTGCCACCTCTACCGGATTCAGCCCTGCCAACTGATGGAGAGTCTCCAACGGGATTTAAAAAAGATTTTCTTCATTATTTGTCGAAGTATGATTTCAAAATCATGCTGGAATGGATACAAATTATTCGAGGAGTGGACTGCTCTGCGATAAATGTGTTCTTTGCTGGTTCCATACCTGGTGCACATAAAGATACAGACATGAACACTTGGGGACACAAAAAAGTCGCACGTATTTTGTCTCAGCATGCAACTCTGCCGCCAGATGCGCCACAATGGCCTTTAATTGCACAGTGCTCGAGCATTGGAACGTTGGGAAATAGCGTCAATGACTGGATTACAACTGATATACTGTCGTCGATGTCACAAGAAAAAAATAAAGGCATCAAAAGTTTACCAAATTTCAGATTTATTTATCCGTCAATTGAAAATTATAAAAGCAGTTTCGACTGCCGAGTTGGCTCTAGTTGTCTGCCTTATTCTATGAAAGTACACTCGAAGCAGGGATGGTTGAATAATTTTGTATAGTAAGTTGACAAAAGCGCAGTTTATAAATATTATATTTTCTTTTAACGCTATTGAATAAAAAAATTTCAAAACAAAAAATAATGAATTATGAATAAACACAAATAATGTAAAAAAAATTATTTGGAGATTCATGGTCTGTGAAATTCTGGACATAAATACTGAACATGAACAAAAAAATATATAAAAAATATCGGGACGAAACACACCGAAACTGCAGAACTTTTCAATTAAATTCGAAATTATTGAATTTGAAATCAACTTTATAGTTATGGAGATTACAAAAATTATTTTAAAAACACAGTTTATAAAATAGAATTAAGTTTATTTAATTTTTTTGGTTACTTGATAGTTTTTGTTGTACTTTTCAGCCAATGGAAGTCAGATAAAATTTACAGGACAAAAGCAATGCCACATATTAAATCTTACACAAGAGTCTCCCCAAATCTCGAAGAGATTCCCTGGTTTATTTTGACAAGTGCAAATTTAAGCAAAGCTGCTTGGGGAAGATGTTCAAAATCTATGTTTATTTTGAATCATGAAGCGGGAGTTATCTTTATTCCAAAATTTATTGTAAGTTGTATATTTTTTTAACAAATTTGTATTTTTTTGACTTTGATATAATCTTTTGATAAATGAATATTTATTTTCAGATTAATAAGGAAACTTTTCCAATAAAAAATCCAAAATCAGCGGATGTACCTCTTTTTCCTATGCCTTATGATCTTCCTCTAACAAAATACAAAAACACCGATTCGCCATTCGTCAATGAATTTTTCTTTTGAAACGGTATGTACATGTTACATGAATTTTACGACTAATTTAATGTATAAGTGTTCAAGATACTGTTTCGTATATTTTTTATATTTATTTATATTAAGTTATTGTAGTAAAATTAGTATCTGAAAATTCTGAAAATTATAGTCTGATAATTTTTTATAAATATATGTAATTTATACTTTTAATCTTCAATTTTTTTTATATATTACTTAAAATTTCAGGTGGTTATAAATAGATATATACATTTAGGCATGTACAAACTTATACGCAGAATAAAATATTTAGATAAAATACAGCATTTATTCTATATTCACCTTACAATTTTAAAATATTTATTTTTTCTTCTTTATTTTATGTGTTTAAATTTTTATTTTTGATGAAAAGTAAAATGAAAACATCTTAGATGAACGTATGTGAATTTGAATAACAAAAATAAAATTATATTTCTCAAGGTTTAAAAAGAAATACTTCAATGGCATTTGAAATAATTTATGATCAAATTATAAAATTACATATTCTTAATAACTTTATAATATTTAATATGATAGTTCCCATTTTATTATACAGTTTATAAGTCTAAATTTTGTACAATTAAAATAATCCTAGAAGTATAGCTTTAAAATTGTTGTATCCGAAAATATTATTCTGTTAAGAATATGAATTAATGCAGTGGACATAATATTGATGAAATGCATGTATTTTTTTTTATCTGAATTGAATTTAGAATTACCTGAGAAGTACTTTATTTTCATTAAAATTGTTCAATTCACTTCGCTAAAAATATTGTGTTACCTTTTATAAGCATCTAAACTTGTTCATAATTTTAATAATAACTTTTGTGGTTAATACCAAATTAATGTATATGTTAGATCAAATAACTAAACACTTCAGTAAAATGTAATTTACTTCATTAATTTTCATAATACAAATTGAAAGAATAATGCACATAAAAAATTAATGCTTCTATTTTTGTACAATTTTCATTAATATTTATAGTAAAAATAATATGATATCATCAATACGTTTCATAATGTAAGTACATTATTGTAGCGTCGTAATATTTTTTTTCCAACCAAAAATCATAATAATAATTTTAGAATTTGCTAATTTTGTAAAAAATTATTTTTTTAAAAAAATCCAGCAAATTAATAGCTTTATATGCAAATAAGCAACTAATGTGGAAAATGGAACAAAATTTACTTCATCAAGCATTAAAGTAAAAAAGTGTTGAGGTATTGATACAATATTGCATTACTTTAGACTTATCCATTTAAAAAGTTATATAACAAATCAACTTTACTAACTACGGGTTGACTTTCAGTTTCTGCGATAGAATATAAATAGCGTAGAATGTAGAATACGATTAAATTTATAAAAGTTATTCTGTACGCCTAGCGGAATCATTTCATTATTTCAAAATGATTTTAAAAATGAAAAATGTATGAGTTTCTGAATGAAAAATTGTTATCTTTGAAAATCTGACTAAGAAAAATAAATGACCAATCTTTAGCTCTTTTTATTTACTAATTTTGAAAACAATGTTACAACAAATTAAGATTTTTATCTCTTTAAATGTTGTTTTCTTTGTTAATTTGTTTGTAGCAGATGTTTATTGAAATATTTAATTAATTTGCCGTTAGCATAACCGCATTCTGCATAAGCCAAAAGGAATTCTCTTGAATTGCAGAAAATTCTAGTATGAATTTTTTATTAAGCTACAGAAAAAATTGTTGCGATTATTTCATTCTTTACAATAATTGTTATTAATTAAAAAGGATTTGAAGATGTTAATGTAAATGGCTTTTGTAAATTTTTTGGTTCCACTGCTTTGAAATGATTATATTGTAATTAATTGTTTCATAACTTTTATGGAATAACTCATTTATTAAATCTAAAATTAACATTGCATTACTAAACAAAAAAAATTGATTGACATCGTTCGATACTTTATGAAAGTTTTCTGAAAAACTTACTTTGCAAATCAATGAAACTTTTTTATTAAGATTGAACTCAGTCTAGATGAGTTTTAGTTTGACATACTTGGTTCAACATATTTTGAGGTTTATATAACATACATATACTATTATTGTACATTAGTTCTTATTTTCATTAAACATTTTGAAATAATGAGGAATGAGTTTAAATTTTTTTTGGTATTTCAAATCATATGATCGGATAATTGAGAAAAAGTAAATGACGTATAATAGTGTGTAAATATTGAGCATGTCATTTAAAATTTATTTTACGTTCTTTAAATTCAAGCATTAATAATGTATAAAAAAGACTATTGTTTGAAAATATCTATTGCGTAATTAGATAAGTTATTTGAATGACTTCTTGACCTGTATTTAGAGAAATCTATTCATCCAAAATATTTTATTTGTTCTATGGTTAAATTATAACAAAGTATTTTTTGTGGTAAAAGGTAAAAGAATGACTGTTTTTTTTTATATTTCGAGGAGAAAAATGCTTCTAAGGTTTTACACTCTTTTTCATTTTAAATTTGGGGTTTTAATGAGTAAAATACATTCGTGAAAAAAAAATTTAATTAAAATGAAGTATTTGAGAATAACAAATAATCGAAAATTTTGAATATTCCTTTTTACCTTATTGCCACAATTTTAAAAACATTTTTTACGAAAATATCGGAGTTTTAATTTCACTGATGTTACAATTAAAAATTCACATGACTATTAATATACCTTTTATTGGGAAATATTTTGCACTTTTTTAATTTCAATTAATTAAAAATTCTATATCGGTTTTTACTTTATAAACCCAAATGACATAATTTCATTAATATTACAACTTTATATAGAAGTATTGATAATATTTACTTTTACCGTGTTTATTTTCTAGTAATTTGTCTAATAATTATTGTAAGTATCTTTTAATTCCTAATTCTTGATATATTATTATACATATAATTTACAATTTTTAATTTAATTTGATCTCAAATTTATTTAATATTTTCTGCATTTATAATAAATAGAAAGCAAGAACTATATTAAGAAGCACTATATCAATTTTTTTATTTGAAATCAATACTGCTTTTCTTGCAGATGAAAATGATTAGGTTTATTTTGTTATAAAACATTTACAGATAAGATATGATCTAAAAAAAAACATGTTCACATTACACGAAGGTAATTTTGTTTGGTTTGAATCAATACTTTACATATTGATTCAACTTTTTATATACATCTGCTGTACTTAAAATATATCTGTAATATTGTATTCCCCTTGATGTGCATAAATTATCATCTTTATGTTTAAACGTAAGTACTTTTTAAGAACTTTATTAAAAACCATTAGTTTTATTCAACATTATTCAACATTCATTTCTGCTACCAGTATCAATAATTTGCAACTTTTTCAGCATCATTGCGAGAACTGAGGTGACGAATAGCAAAAAACATAGATGACAGTCATATTACGCGTTTATTGACACGTCAAAGTGACGCAAACAAAATTCAAAGAGTGTCACCAATGAAGTCAAGGTTTTTGGTGCGCAACTCCCACCAGGAAATAAACTCCGGATCTTGGCTGAGATGCGCAGATACAGGCGCACATTTCCAAAGCCGATCCGGACGCCGGCCGTGGATGTCATCGAGCGCAGAAAATATACGTGCTTGTTAGTCTGACACCACCTGAGCCACCAGTCTTAGTCTCGTTATCGTCGCAGTCGGCCGATCAGTGAAAGCCTGGAAAACGCTTTCCCAAAAATAACTTTGCCTTACTTTTTTTAATACAAAAATAAAATAAATATATAAATCAACACAAAATTATTACTAAAAAACACAAACTCTCAGCTGAGTCTTTAGCTGTCAATCTACAGGAGACTGACAGATTCTCTCTGACAGTTTGACCTAACAAACGAAGATGACGAAATTTTTAGTTAAGAGAAGTATTGATTCTGACCGGAGGATTGGAATTCCATAGCGGGGAGGCTTGTAATCGATTTTATATATGACAGTGAATGTGTGCACCGAGGTGTCATTACATAAAGGAGTTATATAAAAGTGGTACATGCTTTGGAATTGCGAGACCATTACTGCCCTACTGCCAGGCGCTTATTTTGACAATCAGCTGACCATCCGGTCTGTCCTATTCTTAGGTAAATCAATAGGGTTGTGTCATCCGAGGTGACGTCACTTTTAGTATAATCAAAAAAGGTATAATGAGCTTTTTTCTTGCATTTTTAACTATTATTATAGAACGGCTTTTCATTGTTATTAGTACACAGTTTTATTGCTTGTATAAAGACCGGTGTTTTCGTTGACAACTGGTCTGGTAGCTTTTCTTGCAGAACAATTTTATTTCTTGTTTCTTTTACTTTGAGTCATAAGTTTCTTATTGAGGCAATGCGGTCTAGTTTGCTGCAATGATTCATTCATAAAAAAAACTAGAACAAATATGTTATCGAAGTGGTTAAAAAGAAGAAAAAAAAATTCAAAGAACTTAAATCTTTATACTTGAAACTTTTTTATTCTTGTTTTTATAAAATAACAATTTGTAAGTTATTACAGTTTCTTAAAGTAAGTTGATAAACTTTTGACAACATTAATGATAAGAATTTTAATATTTTGAAAAGATATTTTTGATGATTTTTTTTGTTTTAACTCTTGAGAATTTAAAATTTTATACAAAAAATGGGTTAACTCAATGTTTAATATCAACTCCATTTTCGCGACACTTCTTTTACGGGTGAAAAACACGCAAGTTCTAAAAAAGAAAAGCTGTTGACTTTATATTTTGTTTTTCTCTTTTTCATTTCAGAAAATCTCACTGCAAAATCTTGGTCTAATGAAAAACAAAATTGGGGCTTAAAGACGGTAGAAGTGGAGGAAAAGGAAGCAGCAAAGCAATCGCAAGTGTACACACACATTTCATAACCGGCGTTTTGTCTGCAAAGATGACGATGACACGCGATATTTTATTGACGAGATGGGAAGCGAAAAACGCCGACGGTGTTGTTTGCAAATCAATAATTCAAGGCGATTTAGATTTTGGACTGAAACCGTAGACCATTCCCCAGTCCAGACAACGAGTTTGAAAATAATCATAATAATAAGTGTAACAGAAAGAGTGTGAAAATGTTCGTCTGTTGGGTGTTGGTCGGCATTCTTGGAGCAGTGGTGCTGCTGCACTCACTTTTTGAGGTCCATTATTTCCTACGCATGTTCCTCACAGTCTTTTTTGCAAGATTCTGCAGAAAGCGTGTACATATACTTGATGAAACGTCAGTTTATGGTAAATATTATTTCACTTTTATTTCTGTAAATGTTGCTTAAAAAGAATTGACATGTACAATAATTTATTTTTGATGGAAAAAAAAGCAAAACGAAAGATATTACTCGGACAATATTACTCTGTCAATCATAAATAACCTTTTTGTATCTAACATATAAGATTGTTAATTGCGTTATAATTGCAATTTTGCAAATTAGAAAATTTTGCATTTAAATGCTTGCAACTTTGTGTGTAAATCTGTCTAATATTTTGCATAAAACTTTATTTGTGAATATTTTGCAATTCGCTAAAATCCTAATGATAATGAATTATTAGCTGCTAATTAGCAAAAACATCATCATTTGATTGATCAACAGTTTTGCGATTCGCTCGTGACGCAGCTACTTATCAATCATGCAAATAGTTCAATTATTGACGATTATAGTTCTGATCAAATGAGAGGTAGATTTCTAGAGTCTTGAATTAAATTGTCTATAACTTATATGCATATAATTTTTGTATTATATAAATATATATATTTAATAACATAAATAAAATAATGACAGATCATTGAACTTTGTTCTATAGACCAGCATAGACACAGACATAATCATTATTTACGTTTTATTGTGATAGTAATCATTTTAATGACGTAATTCAACCTTAGAGTAAATCACATGATTCCATCTTTGTTTATTATACCTTTTAGGTGATGTGTAAATGCTTTTAATAATTTACTTAGGATGAGATCAACTTGACCTACATTTTTCAATTTATTTCTTACATCATTAAGAAATTAAAAATATATTTGCAGAATAAACCGCTTTTTTATGAATAACATAACTTTTATAAAGCAAATTAAAAAGTTTATTGAATTAATCATTTTTAAATACAAGAGAATTTAATTTTGCAAAGAAAACAAATATTTTAATTATTTTTTGTTTTATCTTGTGTATTTAAAATCACAAAAAATGTTGAACGTAAGTGTACAAAAACTTACTTTTTTATAGGCAAAGATATTTTAGAATTTTTCTTCTAATTATTTAAAAAAAAAAAAAAAAAAATACTATAATTCAGAATGATGATTCTTAAAATGGGAGTATATTTTAATAAATGTAATGTAATGAAAATGATAAATTCTGTAAACTTTTCAAGCTGTAATTTATAATGATTAGATGATTTATCAAGGCTTGTTTTATTATTTCTGTCAGTAAATTTTAAATTTTACGCGGGGAATCCTAACAACTTCTAAAACTTACTCTTATTTGAACCTTGACCTTAAGTTTCATCATTTAATGCATTTGTGTAAAAGTAGTGCAGACACCCATATCGATTGTTCAACATAATGCAATTAACATTCAGCAACAATAAAAGTAAACTGCAAATAAAAAATGTATACTATTATTATATTTATAGTAAACTTTGTTTTTCTTACTTTTATTTAAGATCTTGTTCATTTTTTAAAAACAAATTCATAAAATCCTTCAGGACTATAAAATGAGAACACGTTTTTAAAATTAGAAATTTATAAAAGAAGAATTCTGATTTAAAAAAATGAGGTCTTTCACCACTAAAATATTCAAATATCATTTACATATTATTAGATGCCTAAAACTGGTTTGGAATTCAAGCAAAAAAATGTCTGCGTTCACTAAATAAATTATTTTTATAATTAGGATAAAAACAACACTGTTGTTTTGTGTTAATTTAAATAATGCATTTTTAATGACAGGATGTGAATTTGATTTTAGGTATCTGCACGACGACAGACATAGACACTCTTTTGTATCATATGAACAACGCAAGATATCTCAGGGAACTGGATTTCGCGAGAGCTGATTTTTACGAGAGAACTAATCTTTTTAGAGAAATTTGCTCGCAGGGGTCTGGTGTCGTTCAAGGTGCTGCGACTATTCGTTATAGAAGGTTTCTCAAGCCTTTGTCTATTTTCAAAGTAACATCCAAGGTAATTTATGCGAATTTTTATCGAGTTTGATAGAAATAAAAATTCCAGCTTTTGATAAGCATTTTTGGTGTCACAATATTTTCAAAAGTTGAGGAGTCAAATATTTTATTCAGATTTTTTTTTGAATTGATAAAATAAGCACTACAATTTATCGTTGTTTGAAATGAAAATCATATTTACTTCATTTGTAATATTATCAGAATCAGAAAAACCAACATACATTAGTAAAATAAACTTTTTGTCAACTTCTGATAGCAAAAATACTGTAAAGTGTTTGCTTACGTATGGTTCTTCCATGAATAATGTCAGAATTTGAAAAATAAGTGCACTGTTTATTCATTATGCTAATTAATTTGCACACATTTTTGCAAAAAATCTACTGCAGTAGTAAATAATCAATAGATATTGTAGGAAGTACTTAACACATTATATTTTGTAATCATTCTATAATATTCGCAGTATAACTTGCTTGCAAAGAATTAACTATATATAGGCAAAATCTATTTCAAAATATTAACTTTTTTTGAAATAGTTTTTCTTTAAATTTAAAAACTAAAATTTGACTTGTGTCGTAAAGTACACATCATTATGTTTTCCTGTAAAACATCAATATAGTTGCGTGAAACTAGCCAAGCAAATGTGAGATAAAAAGAGAAAATTGTGTCGCAATCGTTTTAAAATGTTAACAAGTTTCAAATAAAAATAATTAGGTAAATTTCTTATAATTAGAATATTTATTATACTTTTAAATAAATGTTCTTATATTATTTATAAAAATCAACAAAATGTTAATGTTAATAAAAATTTTATGAGTATGACAGTTCAGTGTTAATATAATGAATTAATCATGACTATTACACGAAATCATCAAAGATTTTTTTAGACGTTAATTTCCTCGGAAAGTACAGGTAAATGATTAAGAAAAGGTCAGTTTTTTAGACTCAAACATGAGTCAGAAACATCTGCGTACGAAATTGACTGTGTCATGATTTAAAAATTTAATCGTTATTTTAAGTATCTTGTTGTGTACCATTAAATAGTAATCTTATTTGAATAATTATGCACCATTTAAAAAAATTCTAACAATGCTGAGTGACAACTCACTGATAATATACATTTCAAAGTTTTATTGTAATTGTTTTTTGTTAATATAATTATTTTTAACATTAAGAATACAAAATCATCGAACTTCCTAAGTTAATTAATTATAGTTTTTTATACGACTATAAATTTAAAAAGATTGTAAACACATTTTTACATTATATTTAATTAAAAAGGAACCAAGTGTAACTGAGATATTTGTGTGCAGTGTCCATTCATATGAGTACTTACTTCTAATTAACTTGGATATCTTTATACATTTTTAATTTTAAAAAGGTTGTGAAGCTAATTAGATAAAATGGTGGCGAAAGAAAAGAACACTTCATGTGTTTGTAGCTACTTCTAGTTGTGTAAACAGGGTTGAATACTGAACTGCTTAAAATTAACTTTGAAGAAATTTAATTTATAATAACTTTTTAAAAAGATATTGTTTTATAAAATGACCAGTGCAAAATTAATAATACAAAAAATTGCATTATTTAAATTTGAGGTTTCCTAACTAACATTGTTTTTATTTTCAGATTGTATATTGGGATGAAAAATCGATTTTTATGGAACATCGATTCATAACTCCTACTGATGGTTTCGTGCGAGCAATTGCCATTTGTCGGCAACGTTTACT
>JABFPM010002811.1:0-15694 GCA_022817325.1 Idris sp. 1 HC-2018
TAACAAATTTAGATTTTTGGTGTGGTGTGACTTGGCATATCTGGTGCAGTATCGCACTTAGGCACACAACACTTCTGAACCATCCTGAGAAGCTTTTTTTACAGTAAATTGCAAAAAAATAAACTAGGTTTTTGCATGTGTCAAGGAATCTTGAATCACATGCACTGACGCTGCGCACTGCTGCGCACGGCGATGTGCGCGCAGCAACAGCGCCTCTATGTTATATCCCGCAACTAAAAATCTCTCGCCACAAAATCACAGAGTCTCAGCCCCCTGGGTGTCCTTTGGTGAGAACGTATTGGTCCTGAAAAGGACCGGTCAATCTTCCTTCGCGGCTCTCTTGGCTCAGAGTAGCCGGGTGCCCTTTGGTACTGGTTTCTCAGTGTAGCTTACACTCGTCGAGGCTTTCCTGACGACTGTCCCTTTGGCTTTCCGAGTGCTCGTTTTTATAGCCGATTCGCGTTATCCGGTTAGTTCGCTAATTGGTTCGGGAATCGCGGCGGGGGGTCTTCAGTTTCGCGAACTCACGGTTGACGGTGATTGGTTTACAAATCGGGGTGGGGGAATCGATGCGTCTTTGGATCAATCATTGTAATTCCGTGTATACCTTTTGCTAACACGTCCCGTTTTCATGTAATTTTAAGGCAAAGTTTTGTGGTGCCAACTTTGCCCGCTAGAGCGCGCTCGCGAATGCAACCCCGTCGAGTTTGATTTTCGGAAAGCTTTGTCTCATGTCACATTTCGCGGCAGAGCCTTCTGCTCTATCACTACAACTTCAGTTCGCACTCCATTGTAAGAAAAATAATTCAACAAAAAATTTCAGCTAATGCTCAATGTGGTCACCATCGCTAGTCACTGTATCGCCGCTTCACCACTAAGTCAGGATATGCAATAGCTTTCCATAATTTAGCCGTATCACAGTGCCATTTGGGATGCAACCGTTCCTCCCCAGCACCACTTGTAGGTAAATGAATGGGCTGTAACAAAAGACCACCGAAATCACTTAAAATTCATTATTTTTTGTGACATTTTGTTTCCGCTTAGGAGTAACGCTGAGGAAACTCCTACAAGTCGGCGTACGCTCTACTTTGAAAATAGAGTTTGTGTAGAATCCACTTTTAAAACAAATGATTTTCAAAATGGCAGCCGGTTTTGGCAGTTGTGCGAAAATAATACTTTCATACTAAAATGCAGAAATCGTTCACACTTGGTATTAAAGTTCCTGAGATCATAACGGATAATTCCCTCGCTTATACTTATATCATCCGAACTATCGTTTCAATAATATTTTAATTCAAAATTGCGGCTTGTGGCTCTTTAAATGTGTTCTTCTTATAGTGAAGTGGTTCTTCTGTGAACACCATTTTCAAGGTTGGAGTTTCCTCAACGCCACCTGTGAAGTTGACCATACACTATTGATTTTTCAATCTGTATTCAGATTATTTAGATAGATTATTTGAAATCTATATTCCAATTATCAATGCGAGTTCTCGAGGTAGGGACATATACTTAGATTACATTCAGGTTTGCGGACTACGCAAGGAATTTGATCCAGAAGATTTTTTCGTTGACGATGATGTATTCTTTGAAGGAATCTTTTATTGATTTGTTCATTATAATTTTTAAAGTTTGAGGGTTCTCAGAACAGATCCCTAGATTTGCGTTTTGAAAAACAAAATATTCGGTTTCCTTGTTTTTATTACAAAGATTATGCAAATGCAAGTGTCTCAATTTGAGATACTTTTGATATTGAGTAGAGTGTGTCGAAAATGGTCAAAAAAAATTTTATTTTTGGACCATGATAAATCTTTTCTTTTTCATGCCATTAAACCATATCTGCAAAAAATTAATATTTTGGCAAAATACAATAAGGCAACAAAATTTTTTTTCAAAATTTTTATCAAAAATGTTCATTTTTTGGCATGGAGTCCCCTTAAAAAAAAAAATTCATTTTAAATATTTTTTATTTTGTTTATTATTTTTTTAAAATAATTTATAGCATAAGTGTCTCAAATTGAGGCTTTTGTTTTTGCAGTGTATGTGGTAGAGTCCCTCTTATTTCCGTACGTAGTATTTTAGCCGCAAGGTTATTCCTCAACCTCGCCCAGTATAGATTTTTTGTGGACGAGTTAAAGATGCCATCCGGTTATTTTATGACAATAATAATAGCTATTGCTGCCTTCGGTTATTTTCATCATTTATGGCTATTCTTACATGGTACAGACAAGAGGTTTCTGTGAGGATCAGTTGTCTCGAAATAACTCAAATATAAGCTGCAATCGTTTGCGATCAGAGGTGCAAACTTTTTTTTTTTTCCTATAACCCAAATTTTATATAATAGAAAATAAAAAAATAACATATAAATTAAATAAAAAAATATATTTATATTAATCTAAAAACTTAACGATTCTAGAGAATCGCCATAATTCAATAGCTACGGGAATTGCTCTATTTATTTTAGATTTAACTTTTTTTGATAATATTTAAAGAATTCTTTAAACAATTTTTTGTCATTAAATAAATTTTTCATAAATTATGAATTATTTATAACATAATACATTTCATAATGAAATAAACTTTTTTACACAGCTCTATAATGAAGCACCATTGTATTGCATTTGATTGACCCATGCAAATGTCTTTTCAATTATTACAAGTAATTGAAGTTCGAGAATTATTTAATCAAAGAGAAAAAAAAGAAATTCATATAGAAATAATTCTAATGAACTATTTATATTTAAATGGATTAAAAAATTAAGGGAATTGATTTAATTATTCATTTAGGGAAGCTTACTTTTTTTATTATTAATAAATTATTATTTATTCACAGTAAAATATTGGGAATTGCCAAATTGATTTATTGCAAACTTTAAAAATTTTTATATTTTTTAAATTGATACTTTTGCAAAGTTAATAAATATCATTCATCACTAGATATTTTGGACCATCTCTACTGACTTTCTGTTTTAGTATTTTTTTTAATAAATAAACCAAATAAAATAAATTTCAAAAATTTAAAAACCAATTCAAAATTTTACACCCAATCTGTTAGAAATTTAACCTACAATATTTTTAATTGTATAAATATTTTAAAAAAAATTGGTTTTGTTTTTGTTCAATTTGTAAATCAGGATAATAGTTCATTTAAATTCTATTATTCATTAAATCTGGTTCTAGACATATGGCAGTACTTCTTCGCCAAGACACATAGAAAAAAAAGAAAAGCAAGTGAGAAAAGAAAATAAACTATTGGATTTTTTAATCGATTCAATTAAATATAATTGTGTCACTGGGATTTAGGTTTCAGACTTTATAGGTCTTAAATACAATGAAAGAAATAAGAAGTATGATTTTATCTTTTATTATAAAATGAATTAAATAGAAAGTCAAAACTAATCTTATTTCTTATTTTTCTTAAAATATCTGATTAATTACTTCGATGTACAAAATAATAAACAATTAATAAGTAGTTTTTCAATACTTCCAAAATTAAATGACTTCAATAATTGCTTCTTGTTACTTGAATAATATGCTGTAAAAAGAATTGTTATGCATGAACAACAACATAAATAAGAAAAATAATTTATCAATTGTTTTCTGAACTTTTGTATTTTGTAATTAACAACAATCTGAACAGAAGGATTTTGTTTGAAATAGTTTTTCACAAAGTTTCAACATTAAATTGCATAAAAGAACTTTAACTAAGGTTTCAATACGATTTTTTAATTGAATAAAAATAACTTTTTTAATTAAATTTTAAATAAAATTTTTTGGGTCCACGCATCTGGGTTTAAATAATAAATACAAAATATTTACTAAGTAACTGTATGCATCTAAAGTTATTATTCATCTCAGTGTCACACAAGGAAAGAAAAAATCAAAAATCTGGTTCTGCGATGATCACCCGAACTGTCAAAATTTGTAACACAGCATTTTGCCTCGTTAAAAGATGTCACTGACGCGATTGTACCTACGAAAGGGGTCAATATCTCAACTCAAATATTTTGGAGCGACGTTTTGGAGCACTAGAATAACCAATTCCAAGCATTCCATGCCCTGTCCCGTCAATTTCACCCGTGTTGAAAAACAAAAGGAGGGTTTTTCTAAATTATTTCTCTTTTATTTGTGTTTTGGGTCTTTCCAGTAGTGAGTACAGAATTGGACTCTTAGTGAACAATAATTAATACTGCATCAGATTTTCAACATTTTTACTTCAAAACTTTTCTTTCCAATCAATGTTTTTCGTTAATTAGTTATTAATACATTTTCTTATTAAAAAGCTCTTACAACAAAATATTATTTATATTTTAACAAATCTTTGTTTACAATGACAGCTTAAATTCAATCTCTTACCCTTTTTATATAATAAATAAAAAATATATATATGTTACGGGCAATGATAGAAGTTCGGGCAATGTTTACCTAGCCGTTATGAACATATAATAAACTCTCCAAAAAATCTATTATTTGAGATACCCCCAAAAATACATTATATTTTTTCTACAAATAAAAATATAGTTAAACTTCACAAAAAAAAGATGTGAAATCATACAATGAGCCTAGAAATATTTCAAAGCCACCCAATGGTATTTATTGTTTTAAAAATTTACAATTTGTCTACTTAAATAAAAATAAATCATCAAAATTTGATTTCCAAAAAAATCTTCTAAAACAAATTTGTTTATACCAAATTTATTTCTAGAAAAAGATACAGAAGCCTGGGCGCTTATACTGCTACGAGGTAAAATAACAAGAATTATTTTTTAAAATAAAATTATTAATTAATTTCATTATTTTTGAAATAATAACACATCGCAGAGTCGCCAGTAATTCAGTCACTTATTTCAATTTGTGTATATATGGGCAAATCTCTAGAACTTTTAACCGTCGCTCACATTTCACTTTAATTTTATGGATTATTATAATATTACGTCTTTGACATCCCAACATTTGAACTCATATTGGTTTCCACTTCGAAATGTTTATTTCTTTGAAAACAGCAATTAATGAACAGAAATTGATCAATTTAAATATATTCAATAATTGAAAAACCAAATGCATTAAAAGAAAATGCAAATGCCGAGCTGCAGGGATACTATGCAATTCAAAATGTCATTCGAGTTTATGCTGCACAAATAAATAATAGATTATAAATACGCGATAATAAATAAGCATAAATAAACTACAAATTTAATTAATTATTTATATCTTTAAAATCATGAATTAACTTCTTTAATAAATGTTCAATATTGCCCAAGAAGAGCTGGGCATTCTTATCAATGACCGGGCATTGTTAATTATTATTAACAAAATTCATCAATGTCGACATTGCCCAAAATGCACAGGCAATGTCATCATTTCTCGAACTTCCATTATTGCCCGTAACATATACAACATAAACAAGATGTATTTTGACAGTCTTATTTTTTAATGTAAATTTCGGAACTAAAATGTTGAACAAGCAACAAAATTAAATAATTTTCATAAGTTTACTCTTGTAAATTTTAAAAAATTTATTTTCACAAAAATCTGGTTGAAATTATATTTATGACAACTCATTATTATTATTATCATCATTAATATTTTTAATTGTATATTTAATTCACTTATTCGAATTTACACAGAAAATTTGCACAGAAACACTTTTAAGCTTTTCTTATTCCCGATCATACTACTTAAACAGATTATAGAAATTTGTATTATAAAAATGTTTGAGGTTTATCTTAATTTGAATATTTTAATCTTTTATCTTAAAAACTTTTCTTCAGAACAATCAGTTTTTCAAAATTTATTTTTATACATCATCAGTTCTTAGATGTGATTCACGGAAAAGATATTGGCATAACAGACAGCAACAGTTTGGTATAACCTCAACGCATGAGATTTGACATATCGGCCGACTGCTTTTGGCACGGCAACTGCGCAAAATTTTGGCGCAACAGCCGTACCAAAATTTTGGTATAGCTGTTATACCAAAATTCTTGAACGCTGAACATATTTGGTATGCTACAATAATTTGTAATATTTGGTATAGCGCAGCTGCTGTGCCAAAAGCAGACGGCAGTATTGAGTTTTTCCAATAAATATTTTATTTCCAAGAGAATATTAATAAGTTATTCTATTTGATTTAAAGTTTGGCATTTGTAACAACAAATGACTTCAATTTTATGATTTTGATAAAATAAGCACGGTAGTTTAATACATTACCAAGCCCCCCACCCTTATTAACACCTCCCTAAAGTGTAGCTATTTATTGAAACATATAGGCTGCTTACGAATTAGCAAAATTTCTACATTCTATTTTTTCATTAAATAGGTACACTTTGGAGATATTTTAATAAGGGAGGAGGGCTAGATAATTTTGATATCTAATTGGACTCTTCTAGCAGGATGTATACTTGACTAACATGCTTAACTCCGGATTTTTATATTGATTTACCCTTAAGTTACAGTTATTCAAAGATATTTCATATTTCAATCTAATAGCCGAAAACTTATGCTGGGTAATTTAATTATTATTGAATAATAAGTATTAAGCATAAAAATTAACTTATAAAATAGATAAACTAAATAAAATGAAATGAAAATTAATTTAAAAATAGCTGCTCAATTTACTTACGTAAATGGAGATAAACACCCAATTTTGCGTTTTAATCGATATATGTATTATCATTCGAAGCCAAACAAAAAAAAATTACGTATTGGAGATGAAGATGGAGTATGAAAAAAAGAATACAACAATGAATGACTACCATGGAATTAGTAAATTTGTATGATTGTTGACTGAAAGTTAATAAAATGTGTAATAAGATACACGATTATGTATTATAATTGATTTTTAGAAGGTATATTTGTTGGAGAAAAGTATTTTGGTAACTTTTTCCGTTGGAAATAAAAATATTGGACCAAAACCTATTGTAAAATTCGGATTGAGAAATTTTGTATTGAAAAATATTGATTGGAAATTTTGTCGCACAATTCTTAGCTATTAATTTATTTTATTCAAAGTAATATTTTGTACTGATCACATATATGGGTTTTCATAAAATGTCAATATTGCAATATCAAATATTTATAGCTAGTAAATGTTTATCAAACGTATTACAAAATTCATAATTCAAATGTTATAGCAAGAATAATTAAGTTGAATTTATTACTTGGTGATTTATACACAAGTTGGTATCAAGTTTTAAAAAGTTTAGCTTTTTTAACTTAAAATGTATTTTGTATTTACGATGGTTCAATATTTATGGTTGAAAATTTGCACATGAAAAATTTGATTGGAATATAATGATATTTGAATTATTATTATAAATATTATAAAATTAAGGTATTTTTCAATGAGAAATTATTTATGACCAACTTAATACTTTATAAAACAATTAAAAGCCTATGTATTTTATCGATATTTAGTTTGTTATAAAACATTTATATGTTTTGAACATTTTAAATTTCAATTTTGAAAATAAATATTTTTCACATATCAATTTTATCTTTGTAAAAATAAATTAGATTGTTCAATTTTTGTTTGCAATTATTTTGTTCAAAAAAGCAATTTATAATAAGCCTTAAAAAATTCTAATTGTATAGTTAAAAAGTTTGTGATATTCAAAAACTGTAATTCTTATGATGAAAACAATTTCTGGGCTTATTACCAGAATGTATTTTAATTGTATCAATTCAAACAAAAACAATATCATTACAGCACGTACATCATCATAAATTCAGCCACGTATTCAGCCAAAGCGTATATTGCAAATGTTCGCTTTGGAATCTCGTTCTAGTTGAAGTACAGTGAATACGTCCCGCAGAAAAGAAGCGTGAATTCCGATCACGATTTAAGCGTCTTTCTGACGATGCAGAATGTACGACCGACGATTCTTGTGTGAATCGACAAATCATATGCGTTAAAGTCATCTTCCTTCAAATTCCAACTGTTCCAAGTTTATGTACTTAAAAATGGCTGTTGTTAAATATCATTTATTCACTTTACATCGTCAAACTTGGTTCGCTCTCTACCAAACTTTGAAATTTATATTTCATACAGTAACTTTGAATATGAATAAAATTAAAAAAAACAAATTCTCAAAAAAATAATGAAATATAGACTTTTCATTTTTTATTCTTTCTTTGTAAATAAAAGAATACTTAATAAAAGCAGCCATTAAATTTAGAACAAAATATGAGTCGGAAATTGAATTCTTTATGATTCATATCTTTGAAACATTTTTCGTTACTTACGTCACCATTTTCATAATCAAAGCAATTGAATCGAAAAAGTTCGTTGGCTTTTCTTGCTTGCAAGCATTTTTTGTGATTTGCTGTGCCGACACTTTGTCCGTAGCACTTCTTTTTAAGCACTAAAGGCACTTACCTGTGGACCATTTTCGTTGGTTCAAACATATCTGTTGTTTCCGATGGATTTCCTACTTCTTCTCTCGTCTTTCGTTTTGCTTTTTGTTCAGTGCTTCTTGTTGCGAATGAAGATTCGTGCTGTATCGAATCAAGTACTACCACTAAGACGAGTCTGAGTCACGCAACGTGCAATACCAACTGGAATTTCAATAGACTTTACGAATTCGCAGCGTCGTTTTGCACACAGCGACAATAAATTGTGATAAGAATTTTGTTGCCTTTAGAATGCATGAAGATGTGTAAATTTCAAGTGTCGCAGGTCAAAACATTCGAAAGTGCCTTTATTGATTTACCGTTACTGCATTCAGATTTGATCTGATCTAGTTTTAAATAGAAAAATGTATGATTACAGTTCTCTTTTTTCGAAAACAAATCTTTATAAATTTACATTTACAATTTCTTGTAAATAACCATTTTAAGTTGTGCAAGGTATTTTCTATTTTTGAATAACCATTAGAATTTCTTTTTCTAATCAAATAAAAAGATCAATGCTTCGTAGAAAGAAAAACCTAATTAGGAGAGTTCTAACTGGAAAATTGTATAAAGTTGATGAATTTGATAAAGTTGTTAAATTTGATCAAACTAGAAAATTTGATAAAACTAGTAAATTCATTTGAAATGGCTAAAATAATTTCATCAAATTCAGGTTAATGAAAGTATAGTAAGTTGAATTTGTTTTGTGCAATTAAAATTGATTATTTATTTTTTTTTAATGTTAGCGAAAAGTTTTGAGTTACATTAAATATTAAATGAATTTCTGGCTCAAAGTTGCCTTTGGTATTTGCGTAGATTAAAATCACTATATCTCCGTTCAATTTGATATAGCTCAAAGTTTTACTATATCTGCATCATTGAAATTGCTAACCGCGCGACTACCAAACATCAAGAATTCGTAATACGGATAGCTGCCAAGCTTTAAATTAAATTTTAACTTTTCGTAAGTGGCGAAATATCATTATACCATACCTTCTGAAATAAGTAATGTTTAGTTAAATTTATTTATTCAACTTTTGAATAATTGCTAATCTATTGACACTTCTGTTCTAAAGAAAAAAAAACCAATAAGAAATATTTTTAAATAAAAAATTTGAAACAAAATTTACTTGAAACAAATATTCGGAAAGAGAACGTTGATAAAATGTTTGATAAACTTATAAATATAAATTATGTTGTACAGCATGAGTAATGTGCTGGAAAACGTTTTAATGAACTGCAAGACTTTGAATAAGTGTGTCTCAGTGACAATGTATTTCTGGTTTTCAGGTGGATAAAATCACAGTGCCTCATGGCGAGAAAGTTGCGGTGAGGTGTCGTGAACTTGGTAGATATAAGCTTATCGGGGATCCACTGTTACATTGTCGCAATGGTGTCTGGAATGGGAAGACACCATCTTGCGTCCCAACAACCGCTATTTCTAATTACACCCGTGAGTATTATTCGTAATATTTTTTTTCAATCTTTTTTCTTTTATTTCTCTATCTCTTTCAATAGTTTCCAGTTACAATTTCGTCGACCAAAAGTGTCCCAAGTGTAGAACAATCTGCGAGTTTCTTCAGACGTAATGAGAAACAGAAGAGTATACGTGTCCTCATTTAGACGTTTTTCCTCTTCAAATTTCACTGAGATTACGTCACGTACCATTGATTCATGTTAAGCTGTTTGTTTAAGACAAAAACAAAATTTGGATTAAGAAATGTTTTTTTTCATGTTTTTAAGTAAATGAAATTTCTAGAAATAGATTTTTTCAAAATATGATTAATTTACAATTGCAAAATGTAATTTGACTCTCTTATAGGAATTTAATTTCATTAAGATTACTTACACTTTTGGCATATTAAATTTAATGAGTTATAATTAAAATATATAATTACATTCAATGCAGACACTTGACTGTATTTCTTCATTTGTTTTTCTCATGTCTTAATTTACTGTGAATTGAATTCTAGGAGAGGCACATAAAACAGTCAATTCCCTACTTATCAAAAAAAATACATTCATGAAAAAAGTTTATTCGATTATATATACTTTTTACACATATATTTTTTTTATATTCATATAAATTCAATTAATTACTACAATTTTGTTGGTTAAAGAGTACTTAACGGTGATCTTCTACATTTAAAAAAATACAAAATGTAAAGTTTTATCAGATGATCGAGCAAAGTATAGATTTTCTACTTTTAAAGCTAAAGAAAATTAACCACTCGTGAAATTCTTGACAGAATTACTGATAAAACCACGACACTTTCTGAAGGTGTTGAACTTTTAATAGATGCAACGTCAAACAAAGCTATCTTTCACTTTCGCTTAGAAATTTTTCTTTCTTAACTGCTTATAGAAGCTATAAGTTTATTCAAGAAAGAGACAAATCGACATTTCAAACATGCTCTCGCTGAAGAATTCGATGGATTCGTGGCATTAAGATTGCCTAAGGAATGTTCTCCATCAGTCGAACTCAAATGACAAAACAAATCGAACTTACACGTGTTAAAATGAAAATGCAAAAATAGTTTAAATAAACTTTTAATGTTTGTTTGCTTTGTTCCACGTTTATTGTTTTTCCTGTTTGTCTGTAGTAAAAAATGCTTTCAACTTATAAAAAAATAAAGAATCTTGAGCAAAAATTAAAATGATTCAAAATGCAGAGAAAATGAAAAAGTATTGAAAGTTTTTCATTTATTATTAAACGACCCAACTTTAGTTTAGATTTCTTTAATAAAAAACTGGTAAAAAAATGTGAAGAGAAAAAGTTTTATGATTAAATTTATTGAAGTATTAATTATTACTTATTTTCAGAGAAACGAATTTTATTTAATTTTTTTATTTTTAATTAGCAGAAATATGAAATACAGTTATTGTAAAACAATTATTTTAGTTTTAATTTTTTTATTCTACTTGTATAAAATCTTACATGGCCTGATTGATTACGATGAAATAACAAATTCTTTACATTTATATATAACCTCTAGACCACAACGCCATAACCAAATTTTTTATACCTCTTTTACATCTTCAGCCAGAAGTCAAAATTCTTTCATTATTAGACTTGGCAGATAGGGTTATGAGCTAAATACCGATATTGATATTAATGCAAGTAACTTTACTACATTTGACGAATTTTTATAAGATAAACTATTTAGATTTTGATCTACGTTGTTTATATATAAACTTGCGATCCTAACTGATATATTCGTAATTATTTTTACATGAACTCGAAGTTTTTAAACCAGCCATTGATTTCTACTTCTTTATAATATGATAATACGTGAATGTAACTTGAGTGAATGAAAAACTGAATGGTATATGTTTGAATAGTATTTTTTATTTTTTATTTTGTAACGTTTTAATGAGTCTATTTCCCTTATATAATAAATATAATCATAATAATATAAGTTTTTTGTATAAGATATCTAATGTTTATAGTTAATTTCACCAACTTTGTATAGTTGGATAATTTGTCAATCAATTCAAAATATAAGCTAAATTTAAATGTCATATCGTTAGTGTTGACCTTGACAATTTAATTTTATTAACATGAATTATATTACTTCCTCATATATAATTCGTGGAAAAAAAAGAACAAATATTTTTCATTGTTTATGATTTGATCAATTTACTCAAATAATAGAAAAATTAAATATCCAAAATCTGTATTTTTTATCATTGTTTAATTTTCTCAATTTATACACTGTGTCTCTCTATACATGTCTTAAGACTTATATGGTTGAATGGGTTAATATTTGCAAACAATTCAAACTCAATGCCTTTGGGCTGTTCAATTTGGATTTGAATCCAGGAATTAAATATATATATATATGATATTCAACCTCTTTGATCGATAGTCTGTTTGGTGCTCTGAGCTATTATTTGAAAATAATAAATTGCGTAATAAATCAAAATGTATAACAATTATTTATGAAAAGAGGACTGCAGAATGTATAACTATACAAAATATTGCTTAGAGGGTATGATAATAGTTGAAAATTATGACTAAACTTAACATTTTTATTGGTCATTTATTAAATTATTTTATTAAATATAATTTTATTGTAACGAAAAATTCTAATGTTCTAAGAATAATCCCACAATTTGAAATCATTTATACGTGATCGATATAAACAAAATTAAATAAAACAAAGTTTCATGTATTTGAAAATAAAATATTGTACCTCACTTGAAAAAAAATTGTTTCCTCGTTTTTAATAGTAATATATTAATATTATATAACAACATTTTGTGTATATTTCATGTTAATGTCAATAGATTGTAATTAGATATTGCAATTTGGATAATTTATTTTGTAATATAATACATGTTTATTTATGTCCATACACGGTAAATTATCATATGTCACTTCTCTAAATTAATTCAATCGGGATAAATGTTATTTTCAATCTAAAGTTTCTCATTATGTTTATAATTATTATTTCTACTATAATGCAGTCAAATAAATTGTTTACTGTTGATATCTGAAACATAACTCTTTACGAAATTTGCAATTTTACTGCGGTTGTGTTTTCATGAATCCTAATGTGGTATGGTAAATTTACAGCATTGTTTGTTAAAATGGTAGAAAAAATTAAAATCTTGGTATTATACAAATATTCAATAAATTAATTAATTTTACAGTATAAAAGTTATTAAACGAATATTTCCAAGGACAACTTCCAACACATTGGTACATGTTGGAAAAGTGTTGGAAATTAATTTGACGTGTATCATGAAAAATAAAATCTCAATCAAATATTATAAAAAAACTTACTACTACATAAATCTGAAAATATATTTGTTTGTTTCTTTATAACAACATCATTATTCTCATTGACAGACTTAGACCCGATTCCGTATTCATATACCGTCAAATGGGGCAACTTGCACCACTTTTATTAATTTTTTGATTTCAAATTTTTTTTAATAGTTAAAAGATCTTTACTTTGGATAAGTCATAAGTGTGTTTTTAAAATAATAGTCTATACTTTATAATCATGTATTAAAAGTTCATTAATGTATACATTAAATATTATTTATATTATTAAATAAAAGTGGCGCAAAGTTGCATTAATGTAGTACAACTTCGCACTATCCTGCAAAGTAAAAGTAGTACTCGCATTATTATGTCAAAATTGGACAAATATAATGACATAATTTAAATTTATTCATATTAAGATCATGTCCAATATATATTAATGCATTTGCAAGAAGCCTGGAATGCTTTTTTTTGGAAGGTTTTCTCCAAAACGTCTTTCATTCGAAATAAAATGAAATATTACTTTAAAATCTTATTATTTAATTATAAATTGATATATTATATGATTAAGTAAAGTCAATGACATAAATAAAAATAGGTTTTTAGTTGACCAAAGTTACGAAAAATGGATGATCATTTGTTAACAAACACAATTTTTTTAAACAAATTTTAAAAAATTATTGAAATAAGTACATAAATACATAATTTAAAAAAATTGAGTTAAATTAAGAACTGGAGAGCAAAGTTGGTCCTACATCTCTTTTTCCTACTCTTAAATTATTATTTTAAACTTTTTGTTTTGAATAGTTTTAATGCATTTAAGACATCAGAACTCGTCTGTTGTAAAGATACATATATTAGTTATTGTTACGAAAATCGATAAAACTAAAATACTTGATGAAATCAGACTTAAAATCTTTTTTTTTCATAGTGGTGCTTAGATTTTAAAATATTTGATAGTTTCTTTGTATCTAAAATACGCATCAAAATCATTTCCAACACTTTCCAACACGATGTGAAAAACATATTTTTGTCACTCTGGTCGAAATCGAGCTGTTTTACTCCCTCGTTGGAGGGTGATATTGTTAAACTCCCGCAAACGAGTATATAAAACAGCTCGATTTTTGCTCTCGTGACAAAAAATATTGCATGCTCCTTGTGAGTAAAACACTGTTACAACCTCGCGAGAAAAACCCGGCAGCTTTTTCCTCGCGGGAGTAAAACAATTTTAATTCCCATGATGCATAATATGCTATTTTACTTGCAATTATCTTAAAAAAAAAAAATTTCGATGCTGAAAAATAAATTTGTTTTATCATGCAATAGAAATAACACCGATTACTCGCACTTCTAGAAACGATTAAATTATCATAAAATGTATTTTAGAAGAACAGAATATTTAAAGTGTATTTACCTTGTGATATATTATATCTAAAGTATGTGTATATTCATCCTATTTATGTAGAAAATATTGTACTGAACATTATTCATCATATTCAATAAACACGTTGCAATGTACCAGATTACAATGAAACTCATTTTATTAAACAAAATTGCTTATCATTCATATTATATTTATTATAAATTGTATCGTTCATTTATTTGAGAATTTCTTGTATATAATAATATGTAAATGAGTTTTCAGTACAACTGTTAACAAAGTGTTGTTTAATTTTCAGATTCTGTCTAAGTTTCAAAGTTTTTGGTGTAACATAATCATTAACAAGGTGAAAATATGTATTTAATTGACTTCAATTAGTTCATTTTAATTACTAATTAATTATAAATTTGTAATATATATCATGTGTTTATTGATGTATTTTAAAATTGAATCTGTGGAAGTTCTAGTTAAATTAAAACAATAATTGCATTTACTTTTTACTGCAATTAATTAAATTTTTTCTCAATTTATTTAATGTAAATGAATAAAATGATTTCAAAGCAATGTAAATAAACACTGAACATTATTTATTTACAATTTTTTTCGTGATTTTGAATAAAATCCGTTTATTCATATATTAATTAAAAATCATTTTTATGGATTGAAATTTATTTTAAATAACGTTAACGGAAAATTTAGTTTTTTTATTCAGCTTCAAATAAAATTTACTCTCAACGAACTTCCACAATATTATACTTATTTTATATTACCTTTTATAAAAAAAAAAATAAAAAAAATAAAATAATTTAAACCCATTGAAGGTTCAAACAAATTTCCAACTTATGATATTCAAACAGGAATGTGTAATTTTAATTTAAACTTTAATTTACCGTCAAATAGATGTTTTAAGCTCAATTCAATTGAAAACCTAAAAAACTTATCTTACTAACTAAACCAATTACAATTTAAATGTGCAAATTTTTTTCACTTAACAATTTGTTAACTAAATTTAAGTTAACCCTCCCCTATCCTGATTCAAATATAATTATCGGAATAATTTCAATTCCACGAGATATTTACGGTCCAAACAATTACGGACATTTTAGTATGCCAAATTAGAAGGGCCAGGATTATCAGGGTTCCTTGCTACG
>JABFPM010002812.1:0-15694 GCA_022817325.1 Idris sp. 1 HC-2018
CTTGACGCCCTCATATTTGTGTAAGGCGTTGCCCCCAGTGAAATAAAAAATTACGATTAAATTAAAAAAAAAGTATTTTCCTGGAGAAAGCATGGCTGCTTCGTGACCGACTGATTTCAGCGCATGCCTTTTACAATAAATTTCGTTCAGGATCGATAAATTGACGCGCGCTACGCAGGTACTAGAAATTTGTGTTATGTCACTTAGAAATTAGTAATTTTGTATTAACCGCTTTCTTTCAACTAACTTTTAAAATCAAATCTTGTAATTAAAATTTTGTTCTATTCATTGGCAACAAAAGACTTGAAATTTTGAGCTGTTATCAATAATCGAAAACAATATAAAAATATATAGTTTAAAATTAATTTACTCGCAAGAAGCGCGTAAAAATGAAAATGAAAAAAAATATAAAAGGACTCTTAAACGATATTTTCAGATCTATTAAAAAGTAGACCTGAAAGTCTCTTAAAAGCGGAAGAATTTAACATGTATTGTTTGTTGAAAAAATTCATGGATAACTAAGTTTTTTTTTTGTAAGTACGAGAAAAGAAACGATAAAATTGTGCGGAATATTTTTAATTTTGTAACGAAAATTACAGCAACATACCATACATTTAAATATTAATATTTTGAAAATTATAAACGTAATTATTAAAAAATTAAAATGGTAAAATAAGTTAAATTAAAAGCTTTAAAAAGATGTACAAAAATAAAAGTATACGTCACCTAAAATTATGATATAAATGTTACTTATTGCAAGCAATAAGTGGTTATATTCGAAGCATTGAATGCCTATTGGCAAATAAAAACTGCCTATTTTTAGCAGACAATAATTACATATAACCTAACGGGTTATTATTACTCGCAAAGTCAGTATTAAATGCTCGAAAAATCAGCTTATAAAATTATATAACCGTTTTCGAAATTTCCAATTAGTTGTACACAATTAAGCCTTTAACGCATGGCGCTTTACTTATTTTTCAATGTCAATCGTGTATTTTTTAACTCGCGAACAAGTTGTTTAAATGGACTTGTACTTTTAAATGTTCAATCCTTCTACTATTAAAACAAAAACAAATTCAAATTGATAACTTTATGAATTAATCTTGGTGTCATACAAAAAAAGAGGACTAGACGATTTTAGACGATTTTGCGTTAAAAAGTTAAAAATTCTCTGCACAATTTTGTCGATATATATTTTCGTATAATTATAATAAAAAGCTCTTCAAACTTACAAAATGTACTTTTCATATTAGACTTTTTAAACAAATCAATTTTTTGATAAAAACACACGAAAAAACTTCTACTGCTTGGGTCTAGCTCAGCGAAATTTATTTGACAAAATTCAAGTAAATACTACATGACTTTCAAACAGTATCTCCTGCAAGCTTTAATGTTTCCGACTTGACAGTTTGGTTATGGTGAAGTTTTACAACAGATGCTGTGCTAGACACAAGCAATAATAGTTTTTAAGATGTTTAATTTTCTTTGTATTTAAAAAAATATTGTTTTAACATTTTTAATGAAAAATGTCCATGTACATAGATAAGAAGCATCTACATTTATTTATTACGAATATAAGTTATAATTGGGATAAGTAAACTGCAAAAAAGTTTGTTTTTTGTATTTATTATGTATTCATTATTGCGACATAAGTAACCGCATATTATTTACAAACTAATACTAAATTAATAAAGTTAATGACTATAATTTCGGTGGAAGTGATTTGCCCGATTTAGCAAACCTTATTATTCCGATATCATACAATACAATGAATATTTCATAATTATACTATGGTTATAGATATAGATGATAATATCACTTTTTCATTCTAAATGTTAATCTTTTAATTAAATTATAAATGAACTTATTGTTTCAATTGAATAATTTTATAATTAAAACTCCTATCATTTCTGAACATTTGAAACAAATCTTTTTCAATCACAATTATTACATTATGAATACTTGAACTTATTTTGAATATTCAATGAGGGTAATTGTAAAGAAATTAATTAACTTGAAAAATGCACAATAAGCGTTCAACATTTTGTAAGACAACTGTTTTACTAACTTTAACCGTTTCATGCTAAAGCACTTCTCTTTTCCCCCACTCCAGCAATATAGCTGTGCGACTAAATAAAAATAGTAAAGAATGAACATGTCTCAATAATTAATTTATAACGCAATATATAATGCAATGAGTTTATGTTTTTCATTATTTTTTACTGAATTGTAAGTTTTACCATATTTGCTTGTTTTTAAATCTGTGTGCTTAAAGCAAAAACGGTTAAATGCTTTTTCGAGATTAACAGTCATTTTCTCGAGAAAAAGAAGAAAAAATTGAATAGTTATTGAACAGATATTAATCACTACAAGTGCTGACAAATTTACAGACACATTACTTGGAAACTTCTACAATTTTCTAAAAACAAAGATCCAGTTTCGAAGAATGTTCATAAATTTTTAATTTTAATAATCTAAAAATATTGATTATTTTTTCAGACAATCGCAACAAAACAGTCGTTGCCATTTCTGCCGTCACTTTCTGCCGGTGGTGTTTTTGTTTTGAACCGGCACGGAGGGCGCTCGTCTTTTCACATGCTTTTCCGGTGGTTTTCGGTCCGGAGTGACCGCGTTTCCTCCTTTTCTCTTGCGCAACGACTCCGTGGGCAGATACTCCGCGGGTCTGAGCAATTTTCTAAAATTATAAGGCCCGTTTAGATCCTCATCATAGTCAAGTTTGTTTTCATTTTCTCGGTTGCTGTTCACCACGGTTGGCTTCAAAAGACGCCGATAGTCCGCGGAAACGTCAAAACGCCGATTCTGCTCAGCACTTTTGTTTCTCAACAATATCGCACGAGCTTTTTTCTCGCTTTCGACGAAATTCGACTTGATCAACTGGATTCTGCCGTTGGAAACCTCGTCGATGCGCTTTCGGATGTTGTTTCGGTTGTTGCGATGCTCGTCGCAACACATTGGTGGGATGTCCTTGAGAGGATAACAATTTTGCTGTTGATGTTGATGATTTGAGACATTTTTCAGACGGTGCTCGTTGTTTCGCAGCGGTACGCGTGGTGGATGGTTTGGATGTGTACACTTCTTCGGGACTGCTGAGGGAATCGGCAGGTTGTTGACACGAAGGCCATTAATCCTTGTACTGACGGACAAAAAAAATTACATCAAGTCAAGATCAATGAGTTAATTTAAAAAATTGCTCCATTATTTAATCTTTTTTTTTTTTTTAATAGCTTTAATTTTTTCATTTTTATACTTAAACTTTTTACAAACAGTGTTAATTTACCTGAAAGTTTGCCATGATACCCCTACGTAGTGAATTTAATTGTAAAACAACAAAACGGGTTAAATAAACAGACATATAAAAATAAACTATAAGATAAAATGTAGTTTAAAAACCTAAATTAATTATGTTCTTTTTAATAGAAACACTTTAATTTTGGTTACAAGTTATTATTTAAAATACAAGTCTTACTTGATAGTTTTGTTGGTCACGCCTGATTCTATGAATTGCCCTGGATTTGTCAAAGCTTTGTGCCAAATATCGGATAATTGCTGTTCCGGGGCTAGTCTGTAGTCTCCTTGAGCCGTCAAACGATCTCGTCTTTCTGCGTTTACTTCCAAAATTTGACCCATTCGGTTCCTAATAAATTAAAATAACAACAAAATTGGCAAAATTACAATAAAAAGTTACTTGATATAGTTTTAGAGATATTTATTTTTTTTTTTGTAACTGATGCAATTTTTGGGTGTTCGAAATTGTAATTCACTATTTAATACGACTAATCAAAAATTTCACCATCGATTAGTATTTACAAATGATGTTCGGACCACGTGGGTAATGATTAATGCATGTTTTAGGATTATAGCTAATTTTTTTTCTCTTTTAGATTCTTCTATTGAAAAAGGTATTATTTTTAAAATTAAAAAATTTATTTTATAATGACAACTAGTTTTCTTTTTTCTAGCTGCAAAAAATCCTAAAGACAGCTTTCTACAAATTTTAACGCGATACCTCGACGATGGTTGAAGGTCATTTTCTAGCTGTATCAACGGTAAATCCCATCCAGCTTCGTCTTCTTCGAATTCCGAACCACTTCCGATCCGAGTGCCAAAATAATTATAAATGTCAACATTTAAATTTAACATTAACCTAAGCAATAAGCCTAAAAGTTATATAAATTGTACTAATTTTACTTATAAATTATTCAAATCTACCTGCTCATTTCTTCTTTCAAATCTTTGTAGTATTTAACAGTTTGTTCCATTTCTGGTTGGTCTCCTCTACGGTACTGCAAAACAGTTTCGACCAAATTAAATCCTTCCGGACGAACGTAATCTGGTGGTGGCTCTTCAATGTCTACGACCTTTATTGCAGGCTTATTTCGACGCAAATTCTTATGAAATTCTTGATTTCTCATGTGTACCTACGATAAAAGTTATTTTTTACATTTTTTTGCAACTATGACGTACAACTTTTAAATCTACTACAATTGAAGCATATAAATTTGAAATGGCTTACAGTTTGCGAAAACTGAATAAGGTCCGCCTGTCTCATTTTCGGGTGCACAGGATCTTTGGACGGTGGCTTTTTTCTGACTCGACATTCAGTTTTGTACCATCTTTGGACAATCAATGCTGCGTCCTCATTTGAAACACCTTCATTTAACAGAGCTTTGTGTGCATCCATTTTGTTATCATAATTATTTAAAAGTAATTTAAACTTTTCTTCAATTTCATAGCCAAACTTCTTTCTGATGGTGTAACCTCGGAAATCTGAAACACACTTGGCTGAGAAAACTCATTGAATCAGTTATTTTAGACATTTTATAAATATTCTACTTACGACTTTGGATTAAAGTTGCAGCGGTATTTGCATCCTTTTTCTTTCCTCTCGGCTCATCAATCAATTTACTTTTTTGTTGGTTCAACCGGTTATTTTCTGTTTCCGCAATCTTCTCCATTGTGGAAGTTAGTTCCTCGGCCTTGACTTGTTTCATCTTTTCCAAGAGATGCTTCCGGGATAGCCAACCACGAATGTGACGTTGCAGTGTAACCACTGAAATGGCGAACTGCCATTTTTCCCTCTTAAATCGAATTTTAGCCAGCCACCTTCTCACATACGCTTGGACCATGATAATCTTTTTCAACTGATCTTCATATAATTTTGACAAAAATTCCACATGATAATATTTGAGAAAGACTTTTGTACGACCTAAAGCCCAGCCATCCATTTTCAGTCGAATCAAAAGCAAACGACAGTTGTCACGATTTGCAACGACCCGCTCGTCGTAACCAAAGGCCAAGAAACAATATCTAAAATGTAAGAAATAATCAAAGGTTTAGAAGATAAATGTTTATTTGTAAATTCTAAGCATAAAAATACTAGTAACCTTTTGAGAAATTCATTAAACGGTATCCTGTGTGAGAAACCATTTTGTCTTATTCTAATGGTTTCCAGTACTCCAGTGTATCTTAGTTGTTTGATAACTTTTTCCTTCTCAAACGACTTTGCACTTCTCGAATCATTGGGTTTGATACAGCGAACAAATTGCGGAGAGCCTGATACCATTTTTTGCAACAAGTCCATTAACGAGTACCTGAAGTACGTAGCCACGGTTTGCTGAGCTCTAGACTGTGACGCCAGTCCTCGACTTGAAAACTTTTCCTGTAAAAAGCAATTTTTTTTATAAACAGGATACGACATTACTTTTACAGCCCTAATAATTGGAGGTCAATTCGCTACCTTTGTACCGGTTTGAGAGAACTTTCTTGTTTCATTTCCTCGATGAGCTGAATAAAGATTTCCGGTTTTTGTAATCGGACACTGGAATAAGAAGCGAATCATGTCTAAGTGTGATTGACGAACCAATTGAATCACCTCAGGTGGCAAGAAATTTCTATTCTTTTCTAGAAAGCCATCAGCTTGGTAAACAACTCGTCCGGCAAAGTGATGCACAGCAAAGCAAATAGCGTCAGATTTTGGACGAACGTAATGTTTTGATTTAATGTTATTGTGGTATTTTTCTGCAATCAAAATAAAATAAAATTGAAAATAATAATTATTATTTATTTCTGTTAAGAATCTTTACCTATCAAAGAACGGTCACTGGCTCCAGGAAATCTGCTCTCCTCATCGAGAAGTGCCAGTAAGCCCATGGGTCTACTCAAAAGCATATCCAAAACTGGTCTATTGTCGGCGAACTCAATCATATCTACAGGAATGCCTTCAGCCATGTATTCTTGTTGTTCCCAGGTAAAAATGTGCTGGTTGAAGTAGTACTGGATTTGTTCGTTGGCAATGTTGATGCAGAGCTGTTCGAACGAGTTTTTCGGGAAATTCTCAAACCCAAAGATATCCAGCAAGCCGATGGCCAGAGGTTCGTAATTGAGGGACCGACTGAAACTGAGCAGCGAGTTAATCTGGTTAACCATCCAGTCGAACAGTCTGCCATAAAGACCTTTGGCCATGGCGTCGCAGGCGCCACAGGCCTCGCTCACTGTATTGTTTCTGGTAATGGTTTCTCCCCTGGTGACAACGGAATTTGATGTCAAGGCGTCCACGAGATCGTCCTCGTCTATCCCAAGAAGTTCTGACACTGAAGAATAAAATTTAATAACATTTTATAACTTATTACAAATTTCATGATTTTGAAAGCAACTTTACGAAAGATAAAAGTACCTCTACGAACGGGTGTCATATCAATGACTCCACTTTTATTGTCAGTATTATCCTCTGTTAAAAGTTCTTCAAACTCAATGTCACCTAGATGAAGGATTGCTGCCAAAATTTTGTAAACAGTGTCAACCTCATTATCGTGAAAACCTAACATTTTGAAGCCTGTATTCAGCTGCTGAAACTTGTCAATATTCTCTTGAGACGTATTGTTGTTGTTCTTAAGGTATCGATGATTTCTGCGGAGAGAACTGTCCAAATGAAACTCTTCTAAGCGATCGCTGGCCATTAAACCATCGTACATGTAGTAAAATATGTGAAAGCTACGTTCTCCTCTGGAAACGAAATTTTGGAACATGAAAAAGAGATTAGCATAAAAATTAAATTATTCCTTAGAAAATTTCTACTTACTCTGCTTGAGCCACCACTCGGGACTGTTCAAGAAGATACACGGCTATCCTGGCACCAGTTACTTTTCCAGCTTTGGTCATGGTCAGGTCTAGGTACTTTCCGAATCTCGAGGAATTGGCATTGATTCCTGTTGCCGCATTTCCAAAGGCCTCCATAATTGGATTAATCTGGAGAATTCGTTCCTCCAAATTGCGACTGGGAGCTTTGCTTAGGTAGACCAGCTGTTTCAGTAGCAAATTTGCCGATTCGGTTTTGCCGGCGCCCGACTCGCCGCTGATTACAATCGCCTGATTTCGACGGTGGTGCAGCAGTGCCTGATAAGCTGCATCTGCCACAGCAAAAATGTGGGGCGGGTTGTCTGACCGCGCTTGACCTTTGTATCTTCTTTGTTCCTAAAATGTAAAGTTTTCACATATCCCAAATTTGGTCAACTTTTAAATTGAATCAACTCTTAAATCTACTACCTTAGACTTTACGTTAAGTTATTATGTAAATAACTCACTGTTTTGGTATAAAGTCCCAAATTTTCAAACGGATTCACCGCCAACAATATGTCTCCAATGTATGTATACATTTGTGATTTCTTATAGCGATGTTGAAGTTGATCGACAATCGCATCTTCGGAAAGCATGTCCAGAGCTGCCAAGTCATCCATGTACATCTGTTCGGCCTGGATTTTGCGGTTGGTCTTCAGCTTGCCATGTTTAGTCGTGACTTCCGGTTGTCGGTGCACCCGACCTTCAATCTTCTGACGTTGTATTTCCTCTCGCAGTTCGTCCTTGACTACCTCAATTATTGGCTCCACGCGCTGTAGAAGAGGATGGTCCTGTAGCTCGCTGGCAAACGGACGGTGTTCCATGTCCTTGACCAAACACTCCGTGATAAAGTCCAGGAGCTCTGGCGTGTGGAAGTCAGGGTTCTTTAGGGATGGTGGGGGATTTCGAGGTATCTGGAAGAGCGCCCTCATGGGATGCAGCTCGGAGAGCGGTGGGTCTCCTTCGGCCAGCTCGATGGCTGTTATTCCGACCGACCAGATGTCGCATCGGGCATCGTAAGACGAATCCAGCTGCTGTTCACATGCTATGACCTTGGCAAGAAAAACAAATAGTCAATGAAATTTGTTCTTAATTGTTTACATTTATTGTTTCTAATATATTAGCCGAAGTACTGCCGATTTTTTCCAAAGGTGTTGAAACATTGTTTAATTCACAAGTAGCATACTATTTTTTTTGTCACAAGTGCATAAATATCTTTTTTCAATCTTTTTTTTTAATTAATTGTAAATTTAAGAGTAAAGACAAATTTTTTTTTATTATTATTATAATATCAGATTGCGGAAAATAAACGGGACTCGAGGAGACGAAGCCCCCCGCGGGGGGTTCAGGGGGCGGAGACCCCATAAAAAAATTATTTAAAAGAAACTAAATAACAAAAATCACAAATAAAAGAATATTATTTTTAATTTTATATTAAATCAATTTTTTAATGTTTTATCAATATCAAATTTGATTATTAAATTTACATTTGAATGTGTGTAATTCGCACCTTTTTATATTGCAATTGAACATTTTGATTCAGGAAATAGATTTGAGTAATATAAACATTACAATAAATTTATAATATAATAAATGTTGATATTTTCGCACTTGAATCATTTCAATGATTAATAATATTATTTTACCTTTTCGATTAAATGTGTATAATTTGCAATTTTTAGCCAGAAAACAGTCTAATCTTTTCTGCTGGAATTAAACAAAAATGAGGAAATACAACACTGTTTAATTACCTAAAACGAGGGAATTATACATTGTTTAATGTACACGTGTGACAAAAATATAATTAGGTATACCTCAGGTGCCATCCAGTAAGGAGTGCCAACTGAAGTATTTCTTCGTCCCAAGGTTGCTGCTAAATGGGAAGAAACTCCAAAATCGACCAGCTTGACATCGGCATCCTCAGTCAGCAGGATGTTGTGGCCTTTAACATCCCGGTGCATGCAATGGTTGTTATGCAAATAAATCAACGCGGAAACAGTTTCTTTGATGATGTAGGCAATCTGGTTGTCTGTCAGTCTGCCTCCTTTCAATTTTAATCCCTGAACTAGATCCGTTACTGATCCTCCTATGCATAGCTAGGGACATTAAATATAGAGGATCAACATTTTAGAAATACATAGTAAAATTTTGGAAACTGGACTTTTTTAAAATACTTTATACAAAAGAGGAAATACAAGTTTTCGAGCACCTGTTTCGAGGTATTTGATAACATAATTGTAATTATCTTTGACAAATATGATTAAAATTGTCTACGAATTTAATAGTTCACAGTTGAAATGTTTATCTTTCACAAAATGATGTACTGTTAAGCCTTCCTGAAACCTCTATCCTCCAACTATTATCAAATTTAGTCATTTTGTGAAAAAGTCAGGTTTTTTTTCACTTCATCCTGAATTCGGAATGCTACTAATACGTAAAAACTAATAATTTCAGTATGTAAATTTATCTTTCATTTAAAAAACATTAATAGTAATTATCTCAATTTTGGAAAAAATTATGCAATTTTGAAAATTGCATGTTTTGAAGAAAAATGCTCGTTTAGTTGTGTTTTAGATATTTTTTCTAAAATTATGTAATTTTGAAAATTGCACGACTTTTTCGATGACTGAGATAATTACTGTTGACTTTTTGATTATCCTGATTATTACCTCCATAACAAACCATAGCTGATCCTCCTCGCGAAGTTCAGCCTTCTTTAGAAATAGCCCATGAAACAGGGGAATATTTGGATGGTTGCTCAGGTCCCGAAGAACCAAAAATTCTTCCTCAATCTCCTCAACGTTGTCGGCAACATTTTCCAAAATCTTTATTGCAACCTTCTTGTTATCGTTTTCGTTGTCAATCGCCAAGTAAACTTCCCCGTAAGTGCCCTCGCCGATGATTTCTTGCAGAGAAAATCGGCTGGAAGGGTCTGGGATGTTATCAAAGTTGACATGCTGACTAAGACCTTGGTAAGCCATTCCTGTTATATCTGAAGCCATAATTAAAAATCACTTTATCATTTTTTGGTGTATTTTACATGTGATTTTACTTGTAAAAACACAATTTGCGAGAAACCAACAAGCTCACATGAACACTAGCTAAGTCCGACTGACTTAGAGTCACGTCTATGCTAATTGGATACCTGTTAACCCTGTGACAAGATCGAAATAAGGGCAACACGGTTTGAAGAAGCATTATGTAATTATCCAAACCGGCATGCAATAAAAAATAGACATTTGTTTTTTTTTTCTTTTAAATTTTATAGTTTTGAATTTGTGTTAAAGCAAATGTCACGAAAGTTGACAATGAAAGTCAGTTCTAAACAAATGGTCTTTTTTTCTTAATTGCATTTTAATAGTGTAAAATGTAAATTTGCAATTAGATGGAGTTGCAAATATGATTTCAACACTCAATTAAGGATAGTTTCACATGTAATTATTCAGAGTTAATGGTTTCTTTTCGTCGAGTAAATATTAATAGAAAACTTAAACGGGCACCTCATTGCTAAAATATGTATTAAGAATTCAAAATTCTTTGTCTACGAAAAAATACCTGCATAGAGTATATCCATTTTTTTAAATTACACAAACGTTTTCAACTAGAAAATTTGCAGCACTTGTTTCTTACTGTGACAAAATTAATCAAATGTACTGTTTGTAAGAAAAGTACCTTTACAACGTTTACATAATGTTGGGGATTTGTTGTTAAAAATCCATTTACTGGTGACAGTGTAAATTAAATTGTGGAACTAAATTGAACCAACATTATTGTATATGATTAATAAAAAGCTTTTTAATTATAAAATCTATGATGACGAAATAGTTTTTTAATTTTATTTGATTCGTGTAATTTAACAGATTGTTTTACCTCTCAAAATGTAAGATCAGTCATAAAATTCGGTGGATCATTTTTTTCTGATTTTGTTTTTTCTTTAATTTCTTCAATTTTTATTTCCTTCTATCTCGTTAATAGATCAAGGCCTTTATAATTAACCGAGAAATCTATTTTATTTTACAAGAAACCCTACAACGCAAGAAGCCACGCGAAATTCAAGCCTTACTCGAATGAAAAATTGAACCGGGCATTTATTCGATAACAAAATGCAATTTATTACATGAACGGTTTAAGTTGCAAAATTTTGAATGAAAGAAAAAGTTAGTACAATTTACATGATCGAAACTTTTCTATTTTGTTGTAATTTATTTCCCGAATCGGTTTTAATGAGAAAAAGAACACTTGTTTTTTTTTAAACATGTGCATATTGAGTTTTTGCAGTCATTCACGCATAAGGAATAAGTGAAATGATATTTATTTACAGGCATGAAAGTAGCCTACTTATGTCAAGCCTTCAATCATCTCGATTTCATTAATTAGTTACGAATTATTCAGATGATTTTAATTTGAATAATAATATATCTGTATATATTTTATAGTCTTCATCATTAGTGTAAATAAGATGAAAGCGAGCATTTGTTATGGAATTTTATGGTCTATAGATAGTTCAATTGCAATGTTTCATTTACAAGACTTTAATTATGCATTTGTATTTTTCTTTCAAATTTATTCAAATTTTTAAATTACGTTGAAACCCATCACAGAAAAAAGTTTTCATTTCTTCTTTTGAATTTAAAATGTATAAAAATCATTGTATGACCAAAAAATAAATATACTTTACACTGTCCAAAATAAATGTAATTATTTTGTACGTTTTGTACAATACATTTTATAAACTAGAATCGTAAATGTAAATTCTTGTACAAGTACAAGAAACGAGCTTTTTGTTCATGTACAAGAATGGCGTTGTCCGTTTTTTACAATTGAAATTACTTAATAAAATGTACATAAAAAATTAAGAAACAAGTTTAACTAATAGGTAGTTTTTCAAATAGTAATCCTGCATTATTATGCTCAGTTACGTGAACTTTCACATTTATAAGCATATATATTTAGACGACTTTGTTTTAACAATACATGAAGCTACATTATTTTCTACCAAACTATTATTAGTGAAAAATGTTTTAATTGCTTTTTAAAATTAGAAAATAAGGCATTCTTAAATTTATAACTAACAAATTAAGCAAACGTTGACAAAAAACTGATTTCTTTAAAAGCCACTTTGCATTTCAAAAAGAATTGTAACATTTTGCTGAAACACTTTGTTAACTAATGCACAAAGATGAATAATTTTTGTTTCAAGACAAATACCAAGATTAATCAAGACATGCAAATCACTTTTTACGCAATCAAAACTTTCTTGCAATATCAAAAATGAAATGATAAAAAGCGTTTCGTAAATTACCTTAGAATTATCATTAATCAGATTTATCCTTGCGTTGCCATTCGAATCAACACCTGACACGTACACGAGTACAATTTTGGAACTAATTTGAATAGTCACAGTCCTGTCGCGTTCATACATAGATTTTGCTCAACAGTTTCGAGCTATTGAGTTGCGGACTCCGTAAAAGTGTGTTAATGCCATGATTATACGAAGCCCTACTTTTCAACCTTTGACCGCTACTATTGGGTATTTTATTTGCGTTGCACTGCACAATCAGATGAAAAACAACATTTATTTCTTATCATTAAAAAACAACATTTACTTTTGAATCTTATCCATATTGTGAATCATCTTTTTATTTTATTATAATTCTTTAATAATTTTATTTTAATACATTTATTTAATAAACCAATGTTAATAATGTTTTAAAATTAAATTTCTAATATCTTTAAGAAACATATTAATCAGATTATAGCATGGTTATATGGTTATTTAAATTAGCTTGAATTTAAGCGTTACGGCTAACTGTGCACAAAATCGCGACGAAGCAGAACACAGGGTATTGCTAGGACGAGAGATCGGTCATGCTATGGGTTTACGCGCTTTTAAAATTGCCCGGCTTTTTCGTTGAAACAAACAAATGCTTGATGGTCTTTTCGTATAACGAGCGTTTAAAGATCAATATCCAAATTTAATTTATTGTTCCAACTAAAGTTTATTTGATCAAAGTCATGAATTTTAAATGAGCACATACAACTTTATATATTTAATTGAAATTTTTTATTTAAAATTAATAATGATCTTTGAAGATATTTGTACTTTTTCAGAAAAAAAAACAACAACAAAAAACTTCCTGTAAGAAAAAGTAGAAATCTGCATATACCTTTATCTTTCGTTTGGCTAAAAGAATAATGGACTATTAACCGACATACTCTAGATAACTATTGCAGGGAAAATGGTTCGTATTTTGGAAACAATGCGAATGGCGAAGCGACAATGTCAGATTCACAGTCAAAGTGGCGTTAAATTGTTAGAAACAACGGAACGCACTTTAGACCGGTGCATAATTAGCATCAAAAGAAAGTCACCTATTCCCCCCGACAAAGAGATTTAGAGCCGAACGGATTATTGGCTATTTTGTAACTTTCATTTGCAAGACAAAAATTAGTTTTGCAAAGATTAAAATCAATTTTGTAGGTTTTCCTTCTACTGCGCATATACATGACACGACATTTTCCGATGATAATTGACACAAAATATAAATAATCACAAAAGTTCATCTAAGAGTTGCAGCCGCAGGAATTTTAAATTGACCGGACGAAGGTAAAAAATAGAATAAAGTGCACGTAAAAGATTGGCATAGCACGATTGGTGAAAGTATGTATTCTATCCGGACACTCGTCACAATCGATAGCTAGATAAATGAGTCGAATAGGATCCATGTGAGAAATGTTTCGAATTTCTCTTTTTGGGAACAAGAAGCAGTATCAAAAAGCAGTAATCATTTACAGTTAGATTAGATTGTTAATTCAATAAATTTTGGAACTAAACAATCATTTTGCGTAAATTTTTTATTATATTTTTATACAAATTCATTTTCTAATAATAAACGTGTATATATTATACATAAGTGGAACAGAACCACTTATTTTGTACATAGATATAAATATATACAAATAAAATAAATTGGATTTATCTTTAAAGAAAAACTCTTTAAAAGATATTGTAAATTAATCCTGATTTTCTGAACTTAATAAGGGAAACATAAAAAGCCTTTAACAAACTGTTGTTACGACTTTATAGTTACGAGGCATGACGTAAAAAGTGATGTCGAGACACTAAAGGTTCTTGGTTCTGTTTCTGTTCCGTATGAAGTCAAAATGCATGACTTGGTTGAAGAATTCTATCTACTGCATCGCGTTTCCAAACGGCTAATTATTGCACATGATTTATATGTCACAGGGAATTTCCTGCATAATTCTTAAAGATTTAAAATAAAAAATAATTAATATCTGTGAATTGATTTTTTTTCAAATGATAACTGACAGTTGTTTGGGTAGACATATAGTAATTATTGTGTCTGGGATCAACAAGTTTGTGACATTAAACTGATTCTAAGTATGTTTAATGTTGTTTGAAACTTTAGCTTCTGGAAATAATTGCTTTTATATTTTTTTTTCTTCAAAAAGTGAAAATTATTTTATTTATAGAACGATGGTTTGATCGTTACATTCGAATACATTTTATTTCTGATAAAAAAATAGTTGAAATGAATAAAAAAGAAAGATAACTTTATTTTTTGTATTCCATATTATTTTTGTAATAGTATAGGATTTTTATCTAAATTCAAAGGCTTATTCTTTTATGAAAAAAAGAAAGCAATGTTTTGAATGACTCTTTTTTCACATATAATTTTGTTTAAATGATAAGCCTGATTTATATTTCAGCTTAATCTTTGGTTTTCTGCATTCAAGAAAGATTTAATTTAAAAAACTATTGTTTGCTAAATATATATGTGTTTTCAAAAGAGGTTTCTCTAAATTCAGAATTTTTCTTTTAAGGAAACACAATTTAAATTGCTAGAATCTATCATTTTCATGACAATTTATTGTTACATCTTTGTTATAATAATGTGAAATAGAAATAATTTTTTTTATTTTACAGGTCATAATTAAATATTAACATTTTTTCTATTCTATAAGATTGAATTGTATAAAGCCTCAATCAACAACAAATGTATATTATATAAATTAAACATAAAGTCACGCGTTTTACTTTTTGTTGTACATTTTAAGTTGTAACCTAAATTGCTAATTATTTTCAACCGAGACACATGTGATATTTTTGTAATTAAAATTATTACGCCTCCAAAGAGATAAGAGCAAGTTTTCTCACAAAACATTACATAATTGTAGGATACTGGTAAAGTACCGTAATTCGTGTGCTCATTTTTTTCAAAACACAAGTTTCTTCTTGATTATTATAACAAAGTCATTATCATGTAATAAACAATTAATTTTATAACAATTAAATTGCTGAATTCTATGGACTGGTTTTTCTTAAAAATAAGTCATTTATTTACGAAGTTCATAACAAATATTGAGTTCAAATAAGTTTAACTCAAGTTTATATTTTAATTAAGCATTATTACTATGAATAAAAATGTATACTTATTTAATTATGGTAAATTTGTTGTTATACAATTTATTTTGCAAAAACTTGTTGTTATAATTTTAATATAAATGATTTTGCAGAAGTAAAAATGAAGCATGG
>JABFPM010002813.1:0-15687 GCA_022817325.1 Idris sp. 1 HC-2018
ACAAAATATTAAACAGTATGGATGAAAATATATTCAAATGTGAAATGTGTAACATCGCCACACAAACAGACTTTTTATTACTAAAACACGTAATAAAATTTCATAAAAATGACCCTTTGTTCAAAGTTGCGTGTAACAGTGACGGTTGTGGGACTAGAAAGCACCCTGATGTTGATGTTGATAATATTGAAAGACACAATGATGTAAATATTGCAAGGAATGATGACAACCCAGGTTACAATTTTTTAATAATTTGTCTAATAATGTTATTCTTTTGTAAAGACTACATAAGAATAAATAATGTTTATATAAAAATAAAGTTTATATTCATATTTTTAGTTGAAGAAAATTTACGGTTACAACAGCAGCTTCGCCAACAGACATGGAACGCTGCTTTATTTTTAATAAATACCCGGGAAACATGCCGAATATCGCAAATTGCTTTGGAAAATATAAAAGAAGGAGTTCTTGATTTATTTCAAGCACAAACTTCAATTATTTTGGTAAGAAGATACCATTTTCCATAGATATAAAAAATCCAGTTTTTTAATTTGTCATTGAAATAGTCCTCGTCAAAATTGTTCTCATCAAATCAATAATGCAAAATTGTAATATAAAATGAAAAATTAACATTAAGTAATTGTTAATTGAAATCAATTATATACATAACTAGAATTTCATGAAAAATTGTAAAAAATATAAAATTGTACAGGAAATATTTATTATTTATATATTTTTACATGCATATGGAATAAATTAAGTAAGCGTAAAATAATTTTATTTTTATTTTTAAAATATTGATAAATATATTCTTATGATGTTATTAGAATGTTGTATTTTATTGGTACAGGAAGAAATAACAACGCTGGCTGATAATGAAACAAATTTAATCCATATAGATGACATTCAAGAAATCATCAGAAATAACTCAACCTCGTATAAAATCTTTCCTGGAATAAATTCAAAATTTTTAGTTCAGGAATGCAATATGATAGTTTCAGAAAAGCATGTATTAGGAAAATCGCTGAAATGGATTAGGAAAAATGATATACCAGATCTTGTTGAAGTGGATGATACTGGTTATATTGTGCCATTTCTTGAAACCTTAAAAATGTTGTTATCAAATGATGAAATAAGAGCAGAAGTTGAAAACAGACAAGTTGATAATGATGGCGTTTATAAAACTGTTTTAGATGGATCCTACTATAAAGATCATGTTAATAGAAACAATGAAAATAAATTAGCAATCATGTTTTATTATGATGATTTGGTAGTGACAAACCAGTTATTAAGAAACATAAGCTTGCTATGTTTTATTGGACTCTTGGCAACGTACGTCCACAATTTCGATCAAATCTAAATTTTATTCAGTTGTATGCTATAGCAAAAACTCATCATATTAAAAAACATGGAGTAGGATCTATATTAGAATCTTTTATATCAGATATTCGAACCTTGGAAATTGAGAGAATTTCAATTTATGTGGCAAATGAAGAAAGGGAAAATTTTTTTAAAGGATCATTACTATTTGTATCTGGAGATACACCAGCATCAGCAGCTATGGGTGGTTTCAAGGAATCAGTCGCTGTTTTCAGAAATTGTAGGACTTGTTTGACAAATAATGTAGACTGGAGAAATTCTTTTAGACATGAAGATTTTGAACAACGAAATAGAGAGAGAGAGAGATCAAGACCACTGCAATGCTATAACAGAAGAAGGTCTCAGTCAACGGACAAAAGAATTTTGGTTAACGTTCTACGGAGTTAATTTTCCAAGTCCACTCATGAGTATTTGCGATGTAACAAAATGTTTACCACAAGACGTTATGCACGTTTAATAAGTCATTATCTTTAATAACTCATATTAATGAAGATAACGATCTGAAACAGACAGCATCTCAGACAAACACATTACTGTATACCTTACCTTTTTTGATTTACAATTTCATAGACGATGACGACGATCAATATATAGAGTGTTACACCTTGCTTTTACAGATTATGAACATTTGTTTTTCATATGAAATTCATTGTGAAACAGTTGATGTCTTGGTTCGGATGATACAAATGTTCTGTATTAGATTTAATCAATTATACCCAGACACAATTGTTCCTAAATTTCATTTTTTAACACATGTACCTATGTACATCCATCTCTTTGGTCCTTTGCGTCAACAATCTTGTCTGAGGTATGAAGCTGAACATGCTTATTACAGGACCATAACAAGAATCGTTAGAAATTTTAAAAATTTGCCTTGGACATTATCTTATAGAAAACAAGTGCGGTCGTGTTCTAGAATAACAGTTTGCGAGGGGACTGGAAAAAAGTTTTTGTATCAAGGTGATGATATTCATCCTGGTGATATTATTTTATTGAATAATCTACCACAGCCGCATTTATTGTATCAATACGTAGAACAAATTGAACGTGAAAATATAAAAATTATGCGATCACCTAAAGTAAAAAGGTATGGAACGTGCTATAAACCAGGATTCGTTATATTATTAGATTGTCCACAAAATTCACACCCTATTTTTGGGATTATCGATGACATTTTTGTTATTAAAAAAATAATTGTTCTTGTTTATACGATTGTTTTAACTGATAATTATAATGAAACTTTAAATGCTTACAAAGTTTCAGTCCCTGAAAACAGGATATCTCAGACTATCACTCTCAATAATTTAATATTTCCTCATCCAATTCCATTTTTTAAAATATCTGGCGATTTACACATTCTTTTGCTAAACAATGAGAACACTGAGTTTTACGGATAAAAAATCGTATGCATTTGATTAAATGATCATTACATCTGAAAATAAACATACAATCATATTAAAATATTATTTTATTTTATAATTTTGTTTCTACAAAGCAATCTTTATAATTTATATAATCTACCTTATATATTATTTTACAGTCATAATAAACTGATAATAACAAAATTTTTTAAATTATCAAAGGTTACAATTTTTTGTATCATCATTGGCTTTATAGATTCAATATCACAATCTTACAAACTAAAAACCATCAAATTCGCTAATTCGTGTCAGTCTTCATAAAATTGTACTTTTCTGAAAATATACTGAAATACGTTAAGAAGATTATCCTAATTAATAATCACAATAAATAATGTTTATTAAATGTGAAATTGATTTATTACACGCATTCATTATTTTATAGTTTTTATCAATTTTACATATAATTATTGTTAAAATATTAAAAAACAGCAAGTTGAAAACCAATTTGTGATAAAAACTTTTTTATCATAATAATGCAACTAGCAAAACAAATAAAAATATAATTTAACTTTTTATGCAATAATATTTGATTTCACATCAATAATATCCATCTCAAGAAATAACTTTTCTTTTGTTAAAAATAAAAAAAAAAATAAAAAAATAAAATAAAATAAAATAATTATTCTGCTTGTTTAGAATTTACAGTATATTCAACATCGCGATAAAATTTAAAAACGTTTGTTTTCTTGTGATTTTTTATATCTAAAATTACTTGATCAATATACGTCAGTGTTGAAGAGTAAGCAGTAGGATAGCTCGAATCCCATGCATAATACGTGGATTGAAGACAAGCTAAAGATTTTTCTACACTCGGTGAATAAATCTTCATTCGGGCACTCCCATCCGCAACAATAAAAGCAGATGCAATTTTTTTTTCAAATGTATAAATTATAAGTCGAGGGCTGCTCGTTTCAGCACTTAATACTTCAGATGTTGACTTTCCTGCCTGAAATTAATATTATTTAAATGTTCGAAGTCAAATAATGTTAAAAGTACTATATATTTTATATTCATTACAACTTGAGTATTTTCTTTTTTAACTTTCAGTTAATTAATTTAGTAATTTACAAAAAAGTTAGTGTAGTTATTTTTAAATTATAAAAATTAACTGTTATATTATATCTCAATTGTTATATTTTGTTGTATATTTCAAAAAAACTAAAACAAAATATTTTTCCATATAATAAGAAGAAGAAAATCATTTCAAGTGAAAATATAATTAAAATGTACTCTTTGAAAAATAACAGAAAATTTACCTCTTTGAAAGTAAAAAGTGGTTCATTCAATTTTTGAAATCTCACAGGAGTTAGACTATCGTGAAGTTTAGTTGAAACCATTAGTTTGTCACTTTCATTATCCAAATGTATGGAGTAAAATACAACAAGCTTTTTGATCATAGCATTCATTTTATCAATAAGGCTGTCAGCAGTCAAGTTTTTAAAAAGAAACATTTCGTTTAATACCTGAAAGTTATTGCATTAGATTTTATATATTAAACGTTAATTAAAATAAATTGTATATATACATTTTTTGTTAATGTTTTAAATTTTAGATTTCATTTTAAAGTTGAGTCAAATTATTATAATTAATTTTCATATTTCTTTACAAATTGATATATATGTACTATAAACTAAGTACACAAAATGAATTAAATAAAAAAATAAAATAATAACAAAAAATATAATCTTCGATTTTGTTTAACAATTAACATAAAGTAAAAATTAAAGTTTGTTTTGATCCTAATTTTTTTTAAGGTTGAAAATAGATTAAAGCGATTACATTGGATAACAAGAGAATACAAACCATAAATGTGAAAGCAGAAGTTAAAAAAAAAAAAAAGAAAAAAAAAAGATACCAAAAGTTGAAAATAGGTTGAACTTAATGAATAAGAGAGTTTCAAGAGCTCAAACAGACTGAAAATACAGAAAATAGATTTAAAATGGATGAAGGAATTTTAAAATACAATAAAGTTGAAAAATATGCAAAATTTCTATTGGAGAAACCCATATAAGTGTCCTGTTGTAAGTGATATTCTGTTAATACTGTTGATATTCTTCTATCACGTGTTTGATTCTTTTCGCCTTTTTTTCTATGAAATCACGACGTAAGTGCAAAGTAAGTGTCAGAAGTCGTTTAACATGATTTGGTTCGGCATTGTCTTTAGCAGCTTTGAGTTCTTTAATTGCACGTTCTATGTCGAATGACACTTTGGATTCCCTGTTACAGTTTACATTATTATTAAAAACAGATTATATAAAATATATGTCTATTTTAAAACAAAAACAACTTATATTACTATACGTACTGTTCTTTTTGTAAATCAGTGCTACATTTTTCCATCATTTTAGAAGTTGAAGGTTTACCTTCACAGCTACTTTTCTTACTTTTCTGATAGTATTTACCGTTTCTAATGCAGCGACTCAGTTGATGACTAACTATACTCTGTAAAAAACATTGTCATTATAGAAAGAAAATAAAAATAAAACAACATTACTTATACTAATTAATACATAATTTCAATACTTACGTATTCTTTTTTACCACCTTTAAGCTCTGGATATGTCTTCACGATCGTGTTTGCGTAATTGTAATAATCTTGTGGTTGGGGATTATTGTTGGTCAAATGTGCTAAGTTGTGGGCCCAAAATTGAATAAATAATTTTTGATTTTCAAGTACCTTTTTCTCAGCTACATACTTCAATAGGTGCTGTGGTAAAGGTGGCAAATTTGCCACCGGAGGAATCACGACTTCATTTTTTTTCTGGAGAATTTAATTTTTTTCTTTACTGTCTTCTACATCCAATTTCTAAAACACAATTAGTTTCAATCAATTTTCAGTCATTTAAAATAATTAAGCATTTCTTCAATTTTTCAACATGAAATTATTTGTTTGAGGTAAAATTTGTTTCACAAGAATATTAACGTTAATAGATTGTAAAATTTTATTAATAAGTGCATAATTATTTGCTGTCAGAAATGTATAAAAATAATTATAAACAGGTATAATTTTATTAAAATTTAATAGCTAAAAATGCGTCTAGGACATAAAATATATATCAGATATTTTTCCATTAATTTTTTTTTATTTAAGTGAAAAAGAAATTTTCTCATTTATTTTAAAAAATATTGATTATATTTTATAATATTTAAAAATATATTATTGTTGCCGCCAATCTTAAAATTTATACTTTCAATACTTGTTGTCATCTATGTATCAGTTTACAATTTTGTAATTTTATTATTTTTATAGACGCATTTAATTTATTCACTAAAAATCCAATATATATAAAATATTTACGGTTATACTGTAGTTTTGTAAACATACTTGTTTTTTTGGTGGCAGTTTATGATTATCACATTTGTCTTCAAAAACTTTTTTGCCTGCTTGACTTTCATTTACTAAATCTTTCGATCCTTGTTCCTCATTTTGTATTATAATTGGTGTACTAAGAATTTGTTTCCAGTCATCACTCACTTGAGCTATTTCCATTTTTTGCTCAATCAGTTGGACAAAAATATCGCAACCGTGTACTATTATGTCATCGTCCTCAATGTCACATTTCCTATTATTTTCGTCAATCATTTGTAACACAATACTTTTACCAAACACCATCGTTTGTAATATTGCATCTTTTTCGATTGCTTCTAACAAAGCATTCCTTAGATTAATCGTATCTGATATATTGTCATCTCCTCCTTTAAATATAATTCGTTTAACACAAGTTATTAATAATTTGGTTGGGATGAGCTAGTCGCCCAAACTTTTACTTTGCTTAATATAAGTAATAATTCTGTATTTTTTCAATATTTAATTCTAAATTTGTAGATAATTAATTTTACCTAAATAATTATGAAAAATTATAATGTTTCTAAAATATTAGGCACTTTGAGGATTATTTGTTTAATTATAACTATTTTTACTGTTAATTATGTGTTTTTCATATAAATAGTTATAAATAAGCATGATAATTAAAAAGTATGATTAAATATTACAAAAATAATTATTATAAGTATGGCCATTAAAAATGAATTATTGGTTTTTTCGTGTTTTATAAAATTAGTAATCACGTAAACAAGCAACATTTTAAAAGAATAAAAAAGTGATTTTTATATGACAGAAAGTATAGTAAGGGGAAGTAGTGAAAATGTATCATTTGTTAATAATAAGTAAATAAACTATTAATTTTAGCTTTGTTAGAGCTGATAAATAAGAAAATATTATAAAAATGAATAATTAATATTAATCGATAGTTTTAAAAAGTATAAATGACCTAGCTGGCCCACACTTACTGTTGCGCAAGTTTTTTTTACCTGGCCATGTGAATGTTAAATAAATCTTTTTATGACATTATGAAAAGTGATTTGTTAATCTGCGAAATAAATCATTTTAGTACCTTGATTAAAGAATTATACTTTACAACTGAAAATTATCAATAGAAACTGTGGAAAAATTTTGTTTACAAATAAAAAAATCTATCTACGTGTCAACGAATTGATGTTCATAATTTAATATATTTTCAATTACTTTTTTTCAATTAAAAAAAAGAATAGATAATTTTCAAAAGTTTTTATGAAATCGAGCATTACTTCATTTTACAAGTATCTATCCCCTTTAATATTTTTCAATTTAAAAATAAACAAATACATCCTTATAAAATAAATAGTTCATATTTTCTTAACTTTTTGATGTTTAATCATATATTCCAACATTGTTTATATAAACATGTTACACATAATACTTCAACTATTTTTTTCCACTTTCGAAAAAGTGAAGAGGTTTATCAGTTTACAATCAACGTGATAAAACTTCATATGTCAGTAAAATTTTATTACTAATCCAAAACTGCAGTTATTATAAAGCTTGAACATAGGTAAAATAGACGTTAGTCTTTAAGTAATTTTAAATTAGTGAAAATGAAGTTTTACAAATTCAAATGCTGCCTGTTTAGTATACGTAGAACTAAGGTAAATTAATTTTATTTATATCTGGCATAAACACTTTATAAAATTATTATATTTAAATAAAAAATACATTAAAAAAGTTATAATACATTCAATTTTACTTTTAAAAATTAAAATAGTTTGAAAAATATGGAAACATTATTATGCTATATTTTATATTATGCACATATTTACATTCTATGAATATAGAATATATTACGTAACAAAATTTTCAATTCTTTAAGTATACAATGTAATATAAGTCTTACTTTATTGTAGTCACCTTTAATTATTTTATCTTAATTGAGTATACATTTACAAAATGAACTAGTTTTTGTATATTACGTTTCATAAGTGCACAAGCATTGTACAGAATGATTTTTTTTCGATGTTGGAGTCGGGAGTATGGTGCAAAATTTAGTGCTGAAAATTTGAAGTAATTTAGAAGTTTAGGAACACATAAATGTCACTTTTGTAAGTTCAATTTCTCAGGTTATCAAAATGTCAACAAAAAATGAAAAAAGTTGACATTTGAAACTAATTTTTAATGTTTCAGATAAAATCAAATTTTACTGGTCATATAATAATGAAATAGAATTAACATATGTTTTATTAATAAAATTTAACACTTGTTTGTTTAAAAATTGATTTTTTTTTTAGTAATTTTCATTATTCTTTCAAATAATCTCGTGAAGATTGATTGTCGATTATCAAGTTAATAAAATTACTCGAATGAATAACATAAAATTGCATTATTTAGTTATTTGCAATTTAATTTATTGATGAACTTTTTAAGAAATAAATTTAGTATTACATAGAACAATGATTTTTCGAAATATTTAACTTGGAAAATAGTGGGTTCATATTTAACCCATGATACATAATTTTAGGATACAAGGTTGAATTTAAATTATAACTTGAATTGAAACGGACCGCCAAGATTTTTTTAAATGAATTTTTTATTTACTTTTATGTTAAGTAATATCGAATACTTAGACATGTAATTAAAAAATCTAAATTTAATTTTTTAAAACTGTTTACATTTTAGAGAATTAAATAATATAATTTTTTCAGTACATCAAAGGATATACAATACAATTTCTGCGCAATTTTGGCGTAACCTTAACAATAAAATTATTTTTTAGGTTTAACAATAAAGAAATAAAATTGACCCAATTCTAAGTTATTTATTCGAGTAATTTTATTAACTTGATATTCGACAATCAATCTTCACGAGATTATTTGAAAGAATAATGAAAATTACCAAAAACAAATCAATTTTCAAACAAACAAGTGTTTAATTTAATTTTCTTTTAATTAGGGGAGAAATGGGCCAGCCTAATTATTAATAATTAATGAAATTAAACAAAAAATGAAAATTTTAAATGTATCTGCAAGCAAAATCTTGTTATTTAAAACACTAATCGCTTTTATAAGTATATTTATATGAAAGTAATAAGGGGTTTTAATTTTGACCTATGTAGGTTATACTATTTACATCACTAATTATGATCTAAATATATTTTTTTCTTGCGACATGCAATTAATTTTAATTTTTTCCGAAAATGTGTCTATTTTAATATACGATATATATTTTGTAAACCTATTCACTTTAATATTGAATTAAATAAACATTATATTTCTAAAAAAAATCACTGTCGGCTATTATGAGACATTAACATCTTGAAACTGTCGGGTATTATGGGCCTTTTGCATTTTTTTCAAACAACATTTTCATTTAATTAATCGATTTTTTAGATAAATAAATGAACGAAATTTCACGCAGAAATAATCAAATTAACCAATAAACTTGAATAAAAAACAAAATTTGCATATCTAAAATATTTACAAATAACCTTAGGCGGTCCATAATACCCGCTTCTCCCCTAAGCTTTAGGTACTCTCACTTACAAAATATTCTTCTTTCAAAAAATGAAGTGTTTAATATAATTTAAATTTATATTTACTGAATGAAAAATTTAATTGAATAATAGAAGCACTACATTTCTTGACCGAACAAACGTTGTCTATGAAAAACTCCAATAAAATTCAAATTATTTCATATAATTTTTAACATTCTGCGCAATTGAAATTTGAGAAAATCTCTACCGCAAATAAAATATATATTTCAACGAGGAAAACCAATCTTGAAATTAATTAAAATGTTATTACTGAAATTTAAATTGGCTTATAGTATCTTTTAAATGCCACTTGCTTGATTTTAAATTATTTATGCAATAATCAACTATAAAATTATTATATTAGTCAGAATCAATGTATAACATTTATTCAACTTCCAAGACATGTTATTAAAAGTTTAATTTGTTCAATATTACTATCAGACATGAAGGTGGTAACATTTTCTTACATTTATAAAATTTTCAACCACTCGTGTAATTTAATAAACAATTAAACCACAAATCTATAAAGTTTTAATGACATAATATTAATTTCAATTTGTTCAGTTAAATAAAAAATAAATACAAATTATTAACAATGTATACACAACGTCAATATTTTAATTAGCTTTAGTTTTAAACTAAATTATTTAAAGTGTAAAAAATGTATCTATTTTTTTCTTCTTTCTTTTAAATTGTAAATTTGATGTAATTTTTTTATTTCTTAATTAAAGTCTGTAATCTGCAAACTATTAAATAATAAATATCCTTTTTTTAATCTTGATTTAAGAGTTTTGTTTAGTTATCAAACTTTGTTCAAAGGTTCTTACAAGTTTATAGATCTTGTCAATACAATGAATACTTTAACAACGAACTTGTTATCTAAATTATTCTTGTTAGATAAACGATCTTAGTTTTCAACTTTCTTTTTTCTACGTGACTTTGGTCCTTAGTTCAACTCTGCTATCACTAAAGTGCTCTTTGCTTTCAGGAATCCAAACTCAAATGAACTACCAGAGTATAGATAGTTAAACATATTGTTCAAATGACAATTCGTCAGATGTAAAATTTCTAAGTATAGCTTGTAAATCATTCACGCAGAAAATGCAAAAATCAACTTCTATTGTACAAAAGAAGTGACGTAATAAATATTGAACAAAAGCTCGAAAAAAGAAGAAGTACATACGAAAGAATAAAAAGTTAGAATGAAGATATAGAATACTATTGTCTCTACTCTTATTGCATTCATTTTTATTAAATTTTTGCAGACCTCCAAATAAATTAAATTTTTCATGTTAATACTTTTAAAAGTATTATTGCATTTTATTAATAAGTAGCAACTTTGCTTGTGAAAATAGTTTACTCTTTTACTTTGTAAGACATCTTTTTACAAAGTTTCGATTTTGTTAATTTAAACTTATACATCTACAAAGAATAAATGAAAAGGATGAATTACAAAAAAATTTTCACTAGAGACTACATGTAATTTTCAACAAAGAATACAGTTGCATCGATCTGCTTTGTTCTTAAAGAGCTGTTGAGTGCAAACCCGGAACGTATATAATGAAAAATATTGTTCTTTATAGAATTGCTTCAACTTAAGTAAGATGCAGTTCAAAACAATTTTTACAAGTTTGAGAACATTTTATATTCTTAGTAATTTAAATAATTTAAAATGTAAAACATTCTTTTGCTTGTACATACCTACATTTATATATTCAATTTTACAAAAAGCAATTTATATTATTTCGTTAAAAAGTTTAAAATAAAATGTATATCTTTAAAACTATCATGTTATTGACTTTGTTAGCTTATAAATGTTTCGCAGCTAAAGTGATAGACAAAAACAAAATTACATCCTAAAATTCATGAAAAATTAAATTTTATCAAAAAGATTAACGTCTACAATGATTATTTTCAAGTAATTCAAGTTTTGACCGAGTTTTTTACAGACAAAACATTTTCTAAAAAAAGTAAAAAATTAATTTATGATAAATGAGTATAAATATTAATTGTCATATGACAGTGATACAAAATCATGTAACTCAGAAACGCGCCATACAGACTACTATCTCTTCAAATTATTCCACTCTCTGTTAAAAATCAACGACATAACTGATATGACCACTGTTATGGAAATTTCCTGTTTGTTACTTAACTCAGTTAAGAAAATAAAATGTAATTTTTCAATTATAAAATTACAATCATTTTACTTAAAATTTCATTTTCATTTATATTTCTTTTTGGAGTCTGCGCATGAGCACCTAATAAAGATATTTAAAAAAATGTTTCACATTATTTGTAGTTTTTTTTGCTTGTACGTGTTGAAGCATGAAATTTGGAAATTAAGTGTCTGACTTATATTGAACGTGCCATGACTAATTAAATGGGATAAATTATTCAAAGGGTGATTCTGAATTGGGAAAAAGAATTTAATAATAATATAACGTAATATGAGAAGGGGAGTTTTTATTACATGAAATATTAATGTACACAAAAATATTCATATTCAAAATTAAATTTACTGTATGACAAACAAAATTAATTTGTTTTATGTTACTTTGTGAATTTTTTTTATTAATACATGTTTCTTAAATGTTCGAACTTTAATTTTTTTTATTTTATTATTATTATTTTTTTTTATTTTTTTTTATTTTTTTGTAATTATACTTATACATTTGGAATGTCACGATCAATGTGGAAAGCAATTTCTTTCAATTAATTTACACAGGCTGCTTTTGTGTTTATAGGACGAAGACGAAGAGGACTCGGGCAAGTTTACGAGCTTACCGTTAGCTAGTTTTAATTTCATTAACTCCATTATCGGTAGCGGTGTGATAGGTAAGTTATAATTGACTTACTCAGTTTAGAGTTAGTACAAATTATAATATAAACAGGAAAATCAATTTGCAATTTATTGTAAACATCTAAATCAAAATGAAAAAATTCTTATTTTATTATATATATATGAATTTTGAAAATTAAATAAATTATATTATACCTTTGTGAAAAGAATGATAAACAAGCTAACGATTGGAATAACAATTTTAATCGTGACTGTGAATTTTCAAAAACTAATAATTTAATGGTTTTTTAAATTGAAAAATAGAATAAATATATATATATTTTTTAGTTATCAACTGTAAATTTCTTATTAAAAAATCGAATTTACAAAATGTACAAGATTTTTTAAATTGGTGTATTATTGTAATTTAACTATGAAAATAAATTTATAAAAAATACTGAAATAAAATTTAATAAATAATAACAGAATTTAAAAATAAAAGTTTATATTTTGGATAAATTTACTGTTTTAATAATTGTTTTTAGGTATCCCATATGCATTACACCAAGCTGGTTTCGGACTTGGGATCATTTTACTCATTTTTGTCGCTGTTATAACCGACTATTCATTGATTCTCATGGTGAGGAGTGGTAATCTCTCAGGAGAGACGTCTTATCAGGGTCTAATGCGAGCCAGCTTTGGTCGTGCAGGCTTTTATATTTTAACGATTCTTCAGTTCATCTATCCTTTCATCGGTAAATATCATTAAAAACTCACACACCAAACAACAACAAATTAATCTCTTTACAAGCTTTATTTTATGTATGATTTATTTTTTCTAATCGTTATATTATATACGTGTACCAGTATATCATTTTTTTATCTACTTTTTTTTGCCTTAAAAAGTAGGTCAAAGCATGTAAAAACTATCTTAATAAACATTAAACTATATAACTATGTTGAAAGATGATACGAATGTTGCAGTAAATCTTTCGGAATTAATGCAATTTTCTTAGAAAAGTTTAAATGCAAATACTAAATTAATTGTTTCTGCAAGGCAAATTGCATTTAAAACCCAAAGTAAACATTAATAATATAATGCAGAATATTGATATTTTGTGATAAATTAAAGACATTTTTTTTAATATTTACTTTTTCTTTTCAGCCATGGTATCATATAATGTGGTCGTCGGTGACACTGTAACGAAAGTCCTCATTAGAGTTACTGGGATGGACGAAAGTAACATATTTGCACATCGTCAAGTTGTTATCTTACTTGCAACGTTATTCATAGTCGTTCCTCTGTGTTTATACCGAAACGTAGCTCGGCTCGCCAAGATCTCCTTTTTGTCTTTAGTTTGTATCGGATTTATCCTCATCGCCATTTTTATCCGGATGAGCACAATGGCTTCAGTGGTGTAAGTTGTCCTTGTGCAGTTTTTTCATTCCTCTTTTTTACGTACCTCTTCTTTAGTAAATAGATCTTTATGTCACTTTTTGACAACATAAAACACGATATCATTTTATAACACATTCTTTGTCCCACTTTTTCTGCAAATAATAAAAGTTATAGGTGTATTGATTTTCATAAAGAAACGTGCATCTTCTGGAAAAAAAATTTAACCTGACAGAAATTCTTTGCCAGATAATGTCGTGGAAAAAGAAAAAATAGAAAAAACTTAAACTGGAGTCTTAATTTTTTTACTTTTAGATCAACTTTTTTATCTTTTATCTTAGAATTAAACATTATAGTTTTTTAAATTATTGTACGTATAAGGAAACAGTTAAAATAAAATTAAGAAATGACCTACAAGATAATTGTGGAAAATATTATTTTTCAGACCGCGTCATGGGAACAGCTGGAAGTTCGCCAATTTTCCAGGCATAATTCCGTCAGTCGGGATAATGGCATTCGCATTCATGTGCCATCACAATACATTCCTCATCTACGGCTCGATCAAGAGCGTCACTCAGCAAAAGTGGGACGTCGTGACCCACTGGTCCCTCTTTACGTCGTTCATCATTGCCACAGCTTTTGGTGTTGCCGGCTATGCGACCTTTACGGGATACGTTCAGGGGGATTTAATGGAAAATTATTGCTGGGACGACGACCTCATGAACTTTTCACGAGTTTTATTTAGTGGAACCATTTTATTGACGTTTCCAATCGAGTGCTTCGTAACGCGGGAAGTAAGTTTTCTTCTGTTTTGTCTTTACATTTTTCATCAGATAAATATTTCCCATAATTCATTAAACCGAACATAAACTATAAAAACCTTGTTTGCAAATAATCAAATTAACAAAAATAACTAGTCTTCAAGTTTACAAAAAACAGAATATGCAAAAAATTTTAATTATAGTTATTTTTTAATCTAACTTGAAATTTTATTTTAATTCAAATTTCAAAAAACTTATATTGAAAATAGTTCAAATCCTGAGTACAAATATTCTTTTTTCTCTAGGAAATTAATTTAAAATCTACTAAATGAATGTTTTTAATTCTTCAAATGTACGTGATTTATCAGAGAGTTCAGAGCTAGGTTTTAATAAATAGAAGAAAATGTATGGATAATACAGTATGACATTTAGAAAATTGAGAAACAACTTTCGAGACAGATGTAATTTTACTTTGCTTTTAATTTGATCTCACTGTGACCGCAATTTAAATAATTGATTGTAAAATGGAAAAGAAACAAAAAGTTGAGCCATCGAAGAAAGCATACAAAGTGCTAAATAAATGATATTAATGCTTTTGCCTTCTTGCAGCGTTCAATTTTTTCACTTGATTAATTAAAAATAATTGATTAGAAGTTTATTTGCCCTATTCAAGTGTAAATTGGAACAGGTTTCAATTTAGATAATAGATTTATAAACTCGCCCATTTAACTATGCAATAATCTGATTGAGTTGTTGTTGAACAGAGTCTGTTCTTGATTTGACTACTCCAGACACCTTGGAGCTAGAAAAATATTGTCTATTTAGAACACTTTTAATTAAAAGTTAACAAGAACGATTATATTATGCAGATAATTAATGAAATGATATAAAATGATGTATACCAGATTTTTTTTCCTTTATTTAACGATGAAAAAAATTGAGTTAATTAAGAACTATATTGAACTTTTACATTCAACGTTTTTGCTGGGCCGTTAATAACTATCAAATTTCAAAGCGAGTCAATTTAGGATTTGGTTGTTTCACAATCATTTCAAAGCCATACTGTTTGTGTTCATTTAATTTGATAACGCTCAGAAAATGTCAA
>JABFPM010002814.1:0-15687 GCA_022817325.1 Idris sp. 1 HC-2018
TAAATCACAAAATGGATAAAATAAACTTATTCTTCTATTGTAATTATTTAATTAATTTTTATAGTAGCAAATTTGTTATTAAGTTTTTTAAATGAACATTGTCAAAAACAATTATTTCTGCTTAAAATTTTTTTTATTGTTTATAAAAAAATTAATTTTTATACATTGCACATCAAATTGATACGGCCCTACAAACAGTTGACGATCACCACTTTTAAATAAAGCTATCTCTCTCTAAAACTGTTTTTCAAAAGTGGAGGGGAGACAATGTACAACGAGTGAGTTAATAAATTAAATTGCAATTATAATTTGAATAAGTAAGCTGAAATTTAAATAATTGAGTTCAAATCTCGGGATGGGGTTTTTTTTATTTTGTATATGAATGAAATGAAATTGAATAATTATTGATTGAAAAATCTTTGAAATTAGCATTTCAAAATAAAACGCAAATGTCAAAGCCATTTAAATGAGTAATAATAATAATAAAATGGCACAGTTATAAAATCTAAGCAACGACATCACTCATCGAACAATCATTCATGCACGTATACAATGGCAAATACTCCAATAAAAATGTCTCCCATTTATACTCATCTTTTAATAATTCGCATATAATAATCCCGCGTACTTTCTAACGACTCATTAGAGCAGTGCAACCTGGCCGACAAGTTTACGACTCTGGCTGAGGATAATCAGGCGCTGTCTAATCAATCATTTACTTTTGAATTAGCTTTAAAGAAGCCATATTACTCCTTTTTTCTGTCCCAATTCGTCTTAGATTATTAAAAAAGACACAATACATTTATGAACATACTTTTTTACTCCTTTTTGTACAATTTATTGATGCCTTTTTGATTAAATTAAACATGTTAGGCACTTATGATGAAAGAATTTATTATGTAATTTATTAAATGTGTCGCTACTTGATGCAACTTTTTTTTATATTTTCCATTTTGCAACACTTGTGTGAGGAATTACAAAACTGAATAATATGGGAACTAAATAAATGTATGAAATTGAATTAATGTGTATCACTTTTCTGTTTTAATATTAATCATTTTCTTTTATACTGAAATAAAAGTGAGGCGAAAGTTTATTTTGAATTATTTTTTCTTTTATTTTAAATATTTGCATAATTTTTTTTTTTTTTGATTCTCGTATAAAAATTGTTACTGACCAAATAATATTTTACAGTTAAAACGCAGACTTAATTCGAAAAATTCGCTGACCCCATACGTTGTTGCAGAATGACCTTAGTCTTCGAAATTTAATACTACCGTTCTTGCGGAATTACTACATCGCGTTGAATATAAAAAGTTATATGAAAAATTTTGCCCAATGACACGCAGAGGCTAAATTTTTTGTTTTCGAAGTTTTCTCGAGCTTAACATAAAGTTGAGTAGAAAATTTTTGCGAAGATTTAGCCATGCGAATATAAGATGGTAAAATAGCTGAAAAAAAGAGAGAAAGGCTAATTCAAATAGCGGAATTAAGTGAAAATAGGACAATGTAACTCCGAGGGGTTAATTGAGCAAAGCTAATAGATGAATATGCAGAAAAAAAACATAATTTTCAAATACAAAAAATTTTATTCATCAGCCTCTACAACAAAATTCAAACATATTTATTAATTGTCTGAATTTACTTTGAAAATATATAAAGTGACTTTGTTTCACACGAAAAAAGAAAAATCTTCAAAAGCTAGAAAAATTCGTATAATTAAAAGTAAAAAATTTCATCCAATTAAAACATATATGTATCTAAAATGTTCTAATTGCATAAACATTTTTCTTCAAGTAAGTGTATGTCAAAAAAAGTTAACAAAAAGCTAAAACGAGTTATTTTTATACGATTTTTAATGTCACATTAATTTTGACTGGCAATATTGCGATTGAGTTAAGGAAAGCACATTTTTTAAGCACGTAAATACAAATCATAGAACTTCTTATCTTCCGCTTCATGGCGCAATGCGATTTTACACGATAACTCTGTTTAACATTTAAAAAGGTGCCTTTAAAATGTACGTAGAGTTAACGAATCGCGTTTTTTTCTCTCTCTCTCTAATCTCTCTGTGTACTGTATATAGCTTTGACATGGCCTTTTCAAAGTACTCTCAGAGCAAACGTTTTAATTTCTTTTGAGAAAACGCGCAGTTTTGCTAACCGACGTTTTTTGCCTGCAGAAACATCCGCCCGAATTAATTATAATTTCTATTCATTTTGCTATATAATTATCAATGGAAATCTCTTTTTCACCTCTTTTTTGTCACACCAAAAATGACTGTTTAAAATAATTTTGGCGACATAGTGTTTTCAGCAGCAGCTTTCAAAGCTGCCAAATTAGTTTTTTTTTCAAATTCATTTTATTTTATGAAATTCAAATATTCTATAGTAAATTTTCATCGGATCATCCAAACACACAGTAAAAACAAGTGTTTTATTTTGAACACTTTTGTAAAACACTTTAAGTGTTTTCTATGTTAAAAAAATACGTTAAAATATAAACCCTTGAAAATTTTGTAAAAGTTACTAAAAAATGTTTTTAATTAAACACTTGCTTTTGCAGTAAATACTGATTAATTTTGTTGGCTAAATCTATGAAATTTTTAATTTACTACACTCTCAAAAATAATAGCATGCGGCAAGTGGATTTGACTTGCTGTAAGTAGACATTTTGGAGTAAAAGGAAATCAGTTACCTGGATAGCGCAAATCTAATTCGTGATTTTCCACTCACCATTAGTCAATTATATTATGTTTTTAATATGTTTTTTGACAGCTTAACCAAATTTAAAAGTAAACTGAAAATAAAAGTTGCGAGTATTATTGAAAATTTAAGTTTACGATTCCGTCAAAAGTAACTATACATTTTTTTATTAAAGTAAAACATACATTAAATGATATTGTAAATATACTCTTAGAGTTTGCCTAAATTATTCATTTTATTGATAAATTATTGAAATTCTTGTTTAAACTATTTCTAATAATTGATATAACAGAACTGTGGTTAAAAGACAAAAACAACTTCATTTAAAAGTCACTAAAATGAACATTCTACTTATTATCTTCAATCAATAAGTTTTCATTTTTTCGAATTGAGTTAAATGAAAATTATTAAATAAAACCTAAATTTAATGTTTTTTAAGAATTGAATACAATTTTTTGATAAAAAATTATAATAGAAGATAAAAAATAAAACAGAAAATGTATTTTGTTAACAATCAAGTTACTTGTTTTTGTCTTTCAGCCACAAAAATAAGATTTTTAATAACGTATAACAAGTTATAAAATTTCAGGTATTTTTAGGACTTTTTTTATATTTTCATTCGAACAATCATGTTTGCATAAATGATAATTCGAATACTTAAAATAAAAATGTATTGCTTTTAATCCGAATAATATGAATCCGACATAAAAATTGCGGAAAGTAAAACATTGTTGACAGTTATAGAGATGTCGACAAAGGTTTATTTCAGTGGAAACCAAGAAAATTCATATTATTACAAAACAAAACCAATCAATTTAATTCTTTCATAAATTTTTGATTTCAGGTAATGTGTCGAAGTTCAGGTACTTTTAATGTCATAATTTTATTAGAATATTCAATCAAATTTTCGTTATTTTGTATAATTTTAGTTCTTTTGAGATATTTTTAATATACTTTGATTTTTCAGATAATAAATTTAAACAAGTTAAAACGAACTACTTTAAAAAATTAGTTTCTCTGTCGGTATTTCATTATGTCAAGTAAATGGCACTTATTTAATTCGAAATCGAAGAAATAATAGACGAGATTATCGGTCCAGGTAAACGCACACTGGATTGACGAATTATTCGCGATTAAAGTGAACTCTGGCATTAGCCGCAGATACGGAGATACGTGGTCGCAGCTGTAAATTCGTTTTAACGTTCTGCACCCGGATGCACATTACACATTTATGGCATCCATTTCCTTTTACAACTCTCATCTCTTTATCCACACAGGTGTATATATATATGTATATATATAAGATGTGAATTGCCGAACGTGCCGCAAGAGTGAAAATTTAGTCGGTCTTAAAGATGTTAATGAAAAATTTAGAGACATTTTTTTCAAAATTCATCCAAAAATAACAATAAAATTATCGCTAATTGCAGAACTCTACATTACCTCTAATCTTGAAAAGTCAATTTTTTGCACGATCAAACAAACTTTTTCGAAGTGAAGTTCGATCGAAATTATAAATAGGTCTCGTTCGAAACGATTTACATGTACCCTAGTAGGAATAAAACTGGGGATGCCAAGAAATGTATCTGGGCTCTAAGTGGTATTTAGCTAGGCAAGCCCATATCATGGAATGCCAACCTTGGGCCAAATTACGGGTCTTTATTGATAATTATTAAAATCATAAAAGTGGGCAAACCGTCCTAGGACCAATTCTGGTCCAATATAGGACCAATATCGGGACCCATAAGGGCATGTAACGTCTCCCCCTACATACTTACACCTAGAAAAGAATTGCATGGATTTAAGGTAGGGCTATTCACGGCCCTTCATAGGTTTACCAGGAAAGTGCTATCAAGAAAGGGCCAATAAAGGTCTATATTAGGCATGCCTGGTTAATTTAAAATGTTAAAAATCTAAACAGAAAAAAATGTACAGAAATAGATAAAAAAATCATAAATTGAGCATTATTATTACAATCATAAATACAGAAAATGCTTAGAATTAGTTTTTTAAAGATATATTCAAATATTTTTTGATATAAATATTTTCAACCCTTAAAAAATTTTACTACCCCTAAAAATCACCTCTTATTTTAAATATTTTCAACTCAAAATTTGCAATAGTTAAATATATACACTCTCAATTTTTCATCCATTTCTGTTATTTCTTTCATATACTTGAAAATTTGTTTCTATAGTTTAACAAAATCTCGTGAAGATCAGTCAACCATCATAGCTAAGTGGGTAAGGATCCGGCTTGTCACCTGAGGGAATAGAGTTCGATTCCGAGAAACAGCAGAGATTTTTTCTTCAAATACCAATATTAAAAACTTAATTAGTGCAAAGTAAAAGTTAATTTCACATAGTTACTTATAGAATTTATAAGTGTTTAAATACTTATTAATAAATAATTGCAATTAATGAAATTATTTTTGAACGACGATTGGTTGCCAAGCTTGGGTGCCGTCATTTGCTACGTGGAAATTAGAGTGTATTATTTAGTGGATCCCATCATTGGGCCTAGATAGGCCCTAACATGGTTGTCCTCCTATCTAGGATTTATAAGAGCAAGGCGTTACATTTCGCGTGGGATTACTTCAAATCTGGTATGGGACCAGCGTATATGCCCCAGTTAGGGCCAAAATTTATCCGAGTTAGGGTCCATATAGAGAGCCCAATTACGATTTCTACTAAGGTAGAACTGCCCTTCGGATAGAGATGTCACCACCACAAGTTCAGAGTATACACAAAAATAAGTGGGAGAGTTCCCACCGACTCTCTCGTCTCGTCGTTTCACGCGCTTCATTAGTTTAAAGTGTCTTGTCTTCTGGGAGGAATTAGCTAATCTAATTAGAAAATCTGGTATTTAATCGTTTTGAACGAGACCAATAGATAATTTCGATCGAACTTCACTTCGAAGAAGTTCGTTTGATCGTGTAAGTATATAAGGTCTTGTTCTCAACGATTTACATGTAAATGTTTAGAGAAAAACAAGAAATATATATATATTTTATTTCAAAAATTTCTAAAGACAGGAAACAGAACAAAACGCGCTAACACAATCAAATGTGTCTACTACTATCTATCTATCCTAATCTTTAGTCTTTAAAAAACTTTCAATCTGAACGTTAATTAGAATTCTCTGTGAGTGTTTTCTTGTTTTTTTTATTACATAATAGATAACACAATAAAACCTATCACTTATTATTATTATTGTTTAAAAACTAAATATCTAAGATCACCGAAGCGAACTGATCGCCGACCTCTTCTAAGAGTTTATTATAATGTCTTGCAAAAATTAAAGATTCCTCTGACCAGCCCGCTGCTCTTGCAATAGTACTCATTTTTACTCCTTTTTTCCAGGCTGCTGAGGTAGAGCCATGTCTTGTACTGTACGCAGTATAAGATTCATCCAAACTTGAGCGAGCTAAACAAGTTCTGATCCATCTGACTTTTTGTTGAAGTGAATAAACAATCGCATGAGCTACGGAGTTCGCTCGCAGCATTTAAATAAGCATCTAGTGTCTTTACTACGCAAAGTTTTGGATTCTTGTGAAAAATTGGTAAAACTAGAAGCAATTAAGCCGCGCCAGGACAGGATGTCTTTAATAATTCTGGAATTCTAATTTTAATTCTATTACCATAGCGAACTATATTTGAGATTTTAATTGCTGCTAAGGTTTGGCGCCTCTTCATATTGCTTAAAGCCAATAAAACTATCAATTTTTCGGTTAACTGATGAAGATTAAGCTCCTCAAGAAGCCAGCTTTCTTCTAATACTCAAAGTACAATTTTTATGTCCCGCGTTCTCTCAAATTTAGGAGTTATCGAACGAAGTTTAAAAGATCTAATTAATCTTACAAAAGGAACACCACGAATTCAATGGATCTATCTGGTACTTCTAGTTTTTTAAGGGCTTCGCGGATAATCTCGCTGCTATTAACCCTAGCTTGTTGCACAGCGGATGTTGAATTGTCCTGCAAGGAGAAAGCAGCAAATTAAGGGACGGTTTAATAAAAATCGGTTCAGAAATTAAAAGCGATTCGAAGAAAGGCAACCATGGTTGGTTAGGTCAATTTGGCACCACCATAATACACTCCGCCCTGTTCTTTTTGATCTTTTGTAAAATTCTTAAAATTAATGAAAACGGAGGGAAAGTATAAAAAAGACCTGATTTTTTCCAATCTCTTGTAAACCCGTCAACCGCTAAAGACCCTGATTCTTTTTACCACGAATAATAATTTGTAGATTTGTTATTGTACCTGGAAGCAAACAGGTCAATATCCGGAATACCTAATTTATCTGAAATCTCCGAAAAAACAAAGTCGTTAAAACTCCATTCTGTATCAATACTTTTTATCCTTGAGTTTTCATCGGCTTTTATATTATCCTCTGAGCTAATGTAAAAAACAAAGATACAGAGTTCTCGTTGTTCGCACCAACGCCAAATGTCCCAACGTTTTTTTTTTTCGAGGGGAAGTTCAAATGTCATAACGACAGAATTAAAATTTAAACTTAAAAACTCGATGGACTTTGTCGGAGAGGTTATCGTTTTTTCCAAATTAATGGTGAAACTGAGCGATGATAACGTCTCCATAGACTTTTTCACATTTTCCTTACATTCTTCCTTAAAACGCCCAAAACACAAAATATCGTCTAAATATATAACCGAGCGAAAACTCTGTTTTCGTAGCGATTGAAAAACCGGTTTCAAGACTTTAGTAAAAAAAATCCATAGAGCTATATTTAGACCGAAAGGTAAACGAACAAATTCATAACATTGATTATCAAATTGGAATCTTAAATATTTCGAACTTTTCTAATCGATGGGTATCGCAAAATAAGCACTTTTAAGATCTATTCTATCCAAATAATCGTTCTTTTCTAAGAGATTAATTGCTGAACGAGAGTCTTCTAATTTGAATTTTGTAGTCTCGACAAATTTGTTTAATTTGTCAAGATTTAATATAAAACGATAACCGCCATCCGATTTTCTAACAAGAAAATATCAAGATAAAAACTGATCATCGCTTACAACGCGTTCTCGGATCACTTGTACTTTTAAAAGCTCTAAAATCGCGTCTCTGAAATTAGATGAAGCTTTTAATTTATCCGGTTTTATCTTGTGAGATACACAATTTTGACAGGGTAACTCTACAAAATTAATCCTAAAACCCTCGATGTTTTATCTTTAATATCTCCTCTGGTTCGTTGAAGACCTGAAATTGCTCGAGTTGCTTGTGTTGAAGTTGCTTGAGTTCCTGACCTGATCTCGCGCACGATTTCGTATTCTTCATACGCTCATCTAATTTATTACCAAACAGATTGTTGCCCGGTTTCGATTCCAAGGACTTGCGAGTTTTTTTATCTGGTATCTTAGAAAGAATCAGGGCTCGTCTTGACATCGACTGTTAGTAATGAAGATTTGTAATAATTTTGCCTGCGTCGCAAAGTGACTCTTAAAGATCGTATATATCTATGCCACTATCTGACTCGAGAAGCAATGAAACGAACCGGCCGAGGCAAGTTAAAGCCGTGCCGATTGAGTCCTCAGATGACGCCAAATGTTTATCTCTGATTTTTGATGACTCTGGGAAGGTCGATATCGAGCTAATCTCTGGATTCAAAATAGGAGTTTTCCACAAACTCTTTTCTGATTTTGAATAAAATTTAAGTAAAATTTCCTTCTCCTCTTTAATGAGTCCATTGTGGACCAAGTAAGCCCAACGAATTTTTAGTTCCTCGCTGATCTCTATCTCCATTGGTTCCTCCACTTCCGGTATGACGCCCAAAATATTCATGGTCGCTTTATCAAAACGAGGTTTCTTAACAGCATTTTCCTTGCTTTTTTTAGTCTCAGGTTCTTGTCCAGATTTGGTTTTCTCTTTTTATTTTTCTTTGTATCAGGGCTTGAGGAATCATCCGACTCTTTATTCGACTCAGAAAAATCAGCCACGTCCTCTGAAAACTCGGACGCGGTATCCGAGTCGTATGGCGACGAGGAGACTATGGCTCCAAAATTTGGATCGGATTGATTTGTCTCGTCAGCTTCTGCTGGAACTGAGAACAAAAAACAACCACAAAATGGCTCCTTAGATTTGTGCTATTAACACTTGCATAACCTTATTAATTCGGCCTGTTCATGCTCGGGTTCTTCTTGTATGAAAGATTCATCAGCAAAAATAATTTATCTTAAATCATCTTCTTTTTTTACCAGTTTTTGCATGTACATTGTGGCCGCGCCCTTCGGGCATAACCTCACTTACCAATTGTGCCAGCAAAGTACCACCGAGTCGTAAAATTTTCTTCTCAATTCTTCTCTTTTTCTTTTGCATCCATTTTAACTTCTTTTCCTCGTCTGTCCCATCCTTTCTCGTCTTTGGCATGATGAAAAAAATAGCTTTATTAATTCAAACTCTGTAGAACTTGTAATTACACCTAACACAAAAAACAATATGAAGTGCGCGAAACGACGAGACGAGAAAGTCGACGCGCTCTCCCACTCATTTTTTTGTGTACTCTGAACTTGTGGTGACATCTATCCGAAGGGCACTACTACATGTAAAGTATTCTCGTTGAGAACGAGACCTTATATAATTTTAGGTTACCGGTAAGTCAGCGCTGCAATTTAGAAAAAATTTTTTTGCAGAGTTCTTCAACCCCTTAAAAGTATGAAAAGTCAATTGAATTGGCCTTCAGAGTAAAAAATAAATTGAACAGTTTGGAAGGAAGGGTATTTTATTGTTTTACGCCGCGGTGAACCATGATAAAACAATAATGGAGAGTTCGGTCTCTGAAGAGGGCTCTAAAAACGAAAGAGGGTGAAAAAAGATGGGTAACATATTCCCATTTCAGCCCCTCAAAGGGTTACGTCGTTATGCAAATAAAGTTTCCGTTCCATGAATTTTTATTGCACACGTTTGGGTGTGATCTGAAGTGACACCCAGAAAAAAAAGATGTGTTAATGTAAAAAAGAAGTTAACTCAAGAACAGGATTAAACGAAAATATTATTAGAAAAACGGTTTACTCATATCTTTTTTAAGAAAGAAAAGTTGAAAGATTTATTTTAATTTTCTTATGTGAAAAATTTGTGTGTATAAATGAATTTTTTTTTATTGTATACTAATTACTAACATGAAACTATAATTTAAAGAGAATAATATGCTAAAATTTCTGCGCAGTTGCCTTTGTTTTTTAATTACAAAAATTTTTTGTTGACAATGCCATTATAAGTACAGAGAAATTTCGCGATCTGATCGTTTACGTACATGTTCTTGATAAAACTGATTACAAGCAAAATTTTCTTTATGAAAGCAACGCAATAGTGAAGTAACAAGAAGAGAATTTAACTAGTCTACTAATTTCTTGTTGAATTTTCTGATATTCATGCAAGCTACAATCAGGCTCATTACTGTTTTTATTGTTCGAGAGAAAGAAAAAAAGAAAAGATCTTATCTGTATATTAATTGTGGTATAAAATTAAAAAAATTTAATATGCTAAATACGTGGAAAAAACATTTTCTGAATTAAAGTTGATTACACTATAAAAAGTTGAGCTAAACATTTTAAGAACACAAATCAAATGTCAAAACATGATCCAATTAAAAGAACAAAAATAAAATCCTGAATGAAATATTTGCCTTGAAATATAACAAAATCGGACTTAATTTTTTAACAAATCAAATTGAATTTTCTTTTTTTACGAGCAAATTTTACAAATTAGATTTATCATCCAGCAGTTTCAAGTATATTTTTACGATTTATAAATTGAGACGCAGAATTTCATTTTGACGCAAAATTAAAAAGGCATCTTTATTGTTCTCTTAAAGTAGCTCCTTATATTCTTTCTTAAAATTGCATTATCATAAATTAGGACTGAGGAATAAAAAAATGCTGATTTTTTTCTAAAAAAGGAGTTCAGGTCTTCTTTTTTTCTTCACTGTTCATTTTTCAATAACCCCTATATATTCATTTTCAGCGACGCTTTCGACAGTGAAAAGACCATCATTTTTAGCCGAACGCTGCGCGTTAATCGACGGGATTCTAACGCGCGGAAATTTTCATGCCCGACAGGCGATTCATTACCGCGCTATGCAAATATGAGAATGGGGCTTTCATTCCTTCGACTCAGGCGCGGTTTTAAGTGTGTCCGCAAACCGAGCCGTCAGTTCGTTGCGTCAAATCGATTTAACCTCCTTTCTCCCCTCGGCTCCACAATGATCCAGAATCTGACACCATTTTTCGTTTGACTCGCGCCACTGTCCAACTTCTTAATTGAAGTAAACTATCCAGCACAGAGCAAGAAAGTCTCGAACACATATCACAATTAGCTCAGGTCATTATTAAATTCCGTTGAACAAACCGTCTTATTTAATGAAAAAAAAGAATAAAAGCATTCTTCTTCACAAATTTAATTGAAAAATTAACGAGAATCTATGTAGAACATGTTTTGGACACGTGTTTTTATTATTAAAAATGCGCTGAACATGTTTATTGTTATCAACCTGATTTGAACATGTTTGTGATCATGTTTTCTTCTCTGAACATGTTACCGTTTTAAAATCATGCTCTGAATATGTTTGTAAACATGTTTACGGTCAAAATATGTTTTAAACCTGTTTTTAAATATTTTTCAATAGTGAACATGTTTGTGGTCAAGAAAATGTTTTTAAACAAGTTTTCTCATCTGAATCTATTCTAATCATGTTCATTTCAGAAAATATACAATTTTAACACATTTAATAAGAATTTTGAAATGAAATCACTTTGAAATATATACACAAATCAAATTATTACCGAATTGCATTGCATATTTGGCAATGTTCAATATTGAAATTTGACATAGCAGCATAAAAAGGAGATTAGATGACCTGTAATTGAAATGTCGGTTCCATTAAAGCCAGCTTTAATTGCACTCAACTATATCTGACTACAATCAATTAAGGATGACATATTTAACCAAATTTAACCAAATTTGATTAGTCCAACCCTGTCTCAAATTGATCTAAATTACGATTAAACCACAGCTGCTTCGTTTGATAGTCATATCTGCATCTCCTGTAACAGAATAACTAAAAGAAAAAAAATCAATTTCAAAGTAATAATTAGTAAATTGAAGTGAAATTTCATCTACATAAGAAACTTAAATGATTCTGCAAGAAAATATTTAATCGAGCAAAACTTAATTAATCAGGAATTTGATTTTCTTTGAGAGATACAAGTTGAAAGTCAAATTTACCGACATATCTGAAACAAATTATAAATAAATATTACTAAAAGCTGATTAATTTTGCTGCCAAATATATAATTTTTCTTTTCCGTTCATTATATATATACGTGTTTCAGGAGCAAAACTCACATAGAACAGTAATTTTACACAAATCCACAAAGTTAATCACCAAAACATTATAAGATAAGGAAGTCTCTCTTTCTGCTGAGGCACTTCCTTAAATCCCCCCGAAAGTTCGTCCACATTGGAGAGTTTTAATGAACAATTTATGAAGCACATTACAGGGATCTATAATGACAGACAAACTTTTCAATTTCCAGTTATTTATCAACAAGCCATTTTTAAAAACATTTTTTCTCATTTATCAAAACAAAAAAAAAGAATAAAATCGCTTCTTCAATTCACCATTCACATAAAAAATGGTTCATTTTTTGTTTTTTTTTAAAGAAAAAACCGATGTCTTCAGCCCATTCTTTAGCGTTATTCCACAAAAATTGCAGTAAACTTGGACATATGCTAACGATAAAACTTGTGTCATAAATTTATACAGGCATCTTTTTCTGCAAACAAAAATAGCTCGAAAACTTGTCGGACGAAATGACAGACCATTGGGAATACGCGGAAGCCTTAACTCTGAAATACAAAAATGCATAAAATATGCCCTGCTATGCAAAATGTTCAGCATAAAGGCATTTTAACCCGATATGGATGCATGCCGTTGGTCAATTTCGCGCCGGAAGGATGAAGTCGACACATGTCGTTTGCGGCCAACACACACAGAGCTGTTTTCCGGTCTGCTATTGGTTGCGCGAATTGTTACGAACTGTCAAAACACCAGTTCGAGTGTCTGCCGGCAGACATTTACACGTGAAATAATATAACAGATGTGTTAGTGTACATTCTGTACAATGTTTTGTGACACTTTTATAGTACCAAAATGATTTATAAGAAAAGAAACTCACGATAAAGTCGATAAAAAGTACTCATTATATTTAAAAATGTAATAAAAATTCATTTTAATGAAAAACATTCATTTTTTAGAATTATCGGTAATAAAGAACTCTGCATTTTGTAGATTACCGTAGTACAACCGGTAACCTAAAAAAATTCTCGTACTATCGGTACCGTAAATAACTGTAAAATAATTATACATTACTGATAACCTTTAAAATATTTTGTTAATCAAATCGATGTTGAAGTAGATGTCTACCTTACCGACAAAGAGAAAAAAATGAAATTTTTTGATTTACAGGTTATCTGAATATCATTCCAACTTTTTAAAACTGATTTCTTGAAAAAAAAACTTTTTGCTTAAAACTTTTCCCTAGTTATAAATACTATTAATTGATAGCAAGAGTTATGAAACAGAGTTTACGTGAATTACATGATCAGAATTATTTATACAATATTAACAGAAATGTTTTCATCAAAACTATCCGACAAATTTGCAATTACGATTTAAGCTACGTTAATTTAATATATTAACATAGATATAACTGCGAAAACTTGAAATCTAGCTTTCCGTTATATTTAACTCTGAAGGTATCAAAATTAAAAGTAGATTTCAAATTAAGGGGATTTAGCTTACGGGTAACTTTATCTTCTATGGAAAATCATATTCCTTCAACAAAAGTTCAGGAATAATGTAATTGTGATGGCTGATTTTTATATTAAAATGAAATTTCAATTTGCAGTTTACTGTTTATAAAGCTGAACACAACTATAGGTGAACAATATAGACACGTATAGGTATGTACTATAAGTAAGTTCAACCTATTTCATAGGACAAGATGAATAGCGCAGCATAGCATAGGCCGTCATTTAGTAAACAGCTGGCACTATTTGTTAGTTTATTTCAGAATACACGACGTTATGACCCGAGAGGCTCCAACACAAAGTTTAGCTAACGACTGACATTTACCATCAGCATTGCAGCAGATTAACAAATTTAATAGAGCGTGATCTTATTTATATGCGACTTTAATGATCGAACAATTAATTTAACAGACATTTGTTTGCAAATACAAACACATTATCTGCATTACTACGCAATTAATTTTAAGGATACACACACATACAAACAGACAATTAACTCTGGCAAAAATAAATTATTAATGTCCATCCTGTTTGATTTACTATCTTTTAAATCCTCAAAAATTCTACCATCTATTACTTTATTTTATATTCTAAATTTTATCGGTTTTGTTAACATTTTATATTTCATTGTTTTTTAGTTTTATTAGTATTTAAATAAAATATAGACTTTTCATTGAAACCGATTGTCTGATTGCTCCGTGCAATATCGAATTTCAATAATTATGCGGGTATGTATAGATTATGTGAAATCATCGAAGCAAATCTTGCGTAGTATGTACTGGGATTTGTGCCTTAAACAGCAAATGCTATCTACGCTGAAATCTCATCCGTGCTCTATCAACAGGCATTGGACATTGGGATCGATCGTCTTTGACGATAGTTTGGTCACGGTCCATATCAATTCTGCTGCCAAACTGCTGCTTACACCCTGCTTCAAATGAAAACACTCGTGAAATGGTCGTGGTTGCGCTGCATAGCTTTCCGCTGATTGATTTTCAGCTGCGTTATTATTTTACAAGCATTACACACAATGTAACGCAATCTTCCATTCAAGTTACTTTACATTTCCGTTGGCGAAGCCATTCAAGAGAATTTAGTTTATTGCACTATTGAGGCAGATAAAGACGCTTTGCATTTCAGTTCTCTTCAGACATGCCAAAATTTCTTAAATGAAAAGATCTTCCTAATTTCTTATTTTCGAGTTTTTTAATTAATTAGGTGCAGGTTGATTTAATTAAAATGTCAATAGCTTTGATTAAGGGATCATCTATAAAATACATTCACTTTAAGAAGGGGGAGAGGAGTATTTGACAATGTGACGAAACTATATGATGGGGGAAGAGGATGATTTGAATATAACACGTTCAAAAAAAATTTTGTTCAAATACGTTAAACGTTTAAAAAATCCATAGCAAAATTGATAAATATGTATTATTTTATTTTAAAATAACCATGATAAAATATTATTTTTATGAAAACAGTTTATTTATAGGTATAACAGAAGCTATGAGTAAGTATTATTTTATTTCTTTTTAAGCACGCCATAAAATTAGATGTGTATTATATACATAATTTATAATATTAAAATACAAACAATATTTTATTTTATAATACTAACAATAAAATATTATTATTATTGGTATTAAAACAAAATTTATAAAATAAAATTATACAGAAGAAACTCAATTTTACTTTTTTAAAAAGGGGGGAGGGGGTAATTTTTAAATTTTAGATGTTCTTTTAAACTCAAGTTTTATATATTATCGATATATTAAAAAAAAATTGACACAAATGATTTGTCATGAAATGATCTCGAAATAGAAAGAATTGATATAAAACGAATGCTAAGTACAAAAGTAATGATATATTTTACAGTGTTTTATGATTAAAAATGAATGATGCAATTATGGTAATACATGTTATAACATGAAAATAGCAAAGTATACAAAAATAACTTGTAGAAAAATTTAAAAAAATTATACCAATGCAGAAAAAAATAAAAACATAACTTATAGATGGATTCATAGAATGTTTATATATTGAAATGGGAAAACTTCAACATTTCAGAAAGTTAGCAGAATAATTTTTTTTGTTTTTTTTTTTAATTTAAAAATCATTGCTAACTGAATGAATAACGTTAATTTTTAACAAGATTTT